>PVIU01015433.1:0-48319 GCA_004026605.1 Ondatra zibethicus | reverse complement strand
TCTCCTGGGCATATACCTAAAGGATGCTCAATTTACCACAAGGACACTTGCTCAGCAATGTTCATAGCAGCTTTACTCATAATAGCTAGAAACTAGAAACAACCTAGAAGTCTCCCAACCAAAGAATGGATGAAGAAAATGTGGTACTTTTACACACTGGAGTGTTACTCAGTTGTTCACACACACACACACACACACACACACACACACACACACACACACACACAAATGACATGAAATTTGCAGGCAGATAGATGGAACTAGAAAAATAAATTATTCTGAGTGAGGTAATGTTGACAGAGTTTTCTGTCCTGCCTGGTTCCCGCAGTCGTTAAGTCTCAAAAAAATCACACAGAGGTCTACATTAGTTATAAAACTGATTGGCCCATTAGCTCAGCTTCTTATTAACTCTTATAACTTATATTAGCCCATTATTCTTGCCTGTGTTGGCCATGTGGCTCGGTATCTTATTTGATTAGGCAGTCACATCTGAGGCTGGGTCACAACTGTAACTTGAACTTTCCTCTTCCCAGAATTCTCCTGTTCTCGTCGCCCTGCCTCTACTTCCTGCCTGGTTCTCCCGCCTCTACTTCCTGTCTGGCTACTGGCCAATGAGTGTTTTATTAAAATACAATTAAAATAAAAGACCATTGTCCCACAGCAAGGTAACCTAGACCCAGAAAGACAAACATGGTATGTACTCCTTTATAAGTAAATATTAGCTTTAAAGTAAAGGATAATCATGCTACAATCCACAGACCTGGAGAGACTTAGGAACAAGGAGGATCCAAGGGGGGAGAACTAGAACAGATTTCACGGGTGGACTGGGAGTTGGTTGGAGTGGGAGCAGGAGAGGCCAGGTGGTGATGGGGCTGGGGGTGCAGAGAGTACTGGGATAGGGATACACGATTGGAACTGGGGGTCATATTGGAAGTGAGGTAGAAACATAGTGCAGTGGAACCCCCTGGAATCTCTGAGGGTGACCCTGGAGAAGACTCCTAATAATGGGGGATGTGGACACTGAATTGGCCATCTTCTGTAGCCAGGCAAAACTTCCAGTGGAGGGGACTGGAATCAGTCATCAAACCTTCAGCCTCTAATTTTCCTGCCTGCAGGATGAGCGGAGCTAAAGGCGGCACAGAACTTGTGGGAGCGGCCAACCGATGACTGATCCAGCTGCAGGCCCGCGCCACTAGGGGAGCCCGTGCCTGACTCCGCCTGGAAGATCAGGGCCCAGAGGCAGGACAGCCCAGAGGCCTGGGATAGACCAGGACCCAGAGGCAGGACAGCCCAGAGGCCTGGGATAGACCAATACCCAGAGGCAAGACAGCCCAGAGGCCTGGGATAGACCAGGACCCAGAGGCAGGACAGCCCAGAGGCCTGGGATAGACCAGGACCCAGAGGCAGGACAGCCCAGAGGCCTGGGATAGACCAATACCCAGAGGCAAGACAGCCCAGAGGCCTGGGATAGACCAGGACCCAGAGGCAGGACAGCCCAGAGGCCTGGGATAGACCAGGACCCAGAGGCAGGACAGCCCAGAGGCCTGGGATAGAAGGATAGAACCAAGCAAAACTGGTGGTGGGGGGGGGAAGCCAATGAAATGATTCCTGTTGACATTCTGCTATTCTGATAGACTGGAGTCTAGCATAATTGAGGCTATTTTCAAAAGAACTTTTAAGATGAATATACTAAAATCAGGAGAACAGCACGTGTAAACATGGACAGAGTTAGCATGGAAAAGCCAGGAATGCTCTGTATACTTGACTTTTACCTCCAAAAGACCCATATGTTAAAAGTTTCTCCCACAGTATGTGGCATTATTGGAGGTATCAAAAACATTAAGAGATGAGACCAAGTTCTCTCTCCCTTCCTCCATTTTCTGTGAGTGGTCTTCTTCCTAAGCTATATGAAACAGCTAGACAAGCATTAATTAACCTGGGAGGGAGGGAACCAGAGAGCAGGCCAGCAGGCAGCGTCCCTCCATGATCTCCACTGGAGTTCCTGCTTGAGTTCTTGCCCTGATTTCTTTCCATGAGCGATTATGACCTGGAAATGGAAGTCAAGCAAATCCTTCCTCCGCGAAGTAGCTTCCAGTCAGAATGTCTTAACACAGCAACAGAAAAAAGTTGGGTCAATAATTCCACACCATGACAGCTACAAAGCAGCAGGCCATCAGATCATGGGATAATGCCTCTGGCGTGATGACTGGGCAAAGCTACTTCTCTCTATAACCTAATTTATCTCCGTGTGGGTCAGGCCAACTTCAGTTTCATAATACAAAGTTTTGACCCATACTGGAAGGTGATTAAGGATAACGCATGTGGGTTGTCATGCTGGGCTTTTATTGTCTCATCCTGTGCCTGTCAGCCCTCACCCTAATTGCGTTCTTAACATTTGTCCTTAGACCCACAGGAAAGACGTAGTCCCCACCCTCATCGAGGAAACTTCTCTTTGAAATAGCAGAGACCCTTACAGAAATCCCCAACCAGCCAAAATGCAGACTTGTGGAGCCCAGTCCCAGCAGAGACATCTACAATATAGCTCCCCCATCTAAGGCTCAAGGAACATGGCGGAAGAGGGGGTGAAGAGATTGCAAGAGTCAGAGGGCCAGGAAGATTGCTGTGAGATTGAGTCTCCTCGTGACGTCAGAAGCAGCACCCCTAAGTCTTACCCACGTGACTGCCTAAAGGAGACAAGAGCAAGGACAGCAATGCTAGGCTCGCTAATATGGAAGGGGGACAGCTCAGGAGGCCTCAGCTCGACCCAAAGGACTACAGGAAATGGAGGCGCCCTGAGAGCAGGAGAGATGCTCTTTCCCAGGCAGGAGCACACCAGTTGCCCACCTAATACCAAATGATCAGCACTGAACATTATAGGAACTGAGCAGGCCATATTTATATATTTAAGGGGAAAAAATCAACAAAGAAAAAGAGGCCGTGAATTTGAAAGAGGTAGGGGTGGCATTGTGGGTTTTGATGGAGAAAAGGGAAACGACGTAATTATCATCTCATAAAATAAAAAAAGATACAGTTCAGCTAAGAGGGAAAATTCGAGCAGAAAATGCAGGCTGTCACGAGTTTGGAACAGAACGAGACTGCTTTCAAGTTGTCAAACTGTCTGGAGAAAGCAAGGAAATAAATTTTGTATCAGTTTTTCAAAAAGACACTTAACACAGTTGGGCTATCATACCTTAGCCTCGTCTTGGTTAACCTGAGGTAGGCAGTCATAGTAGAAGGTTAGACTACATGGAACAAAACAAAAGCGTAGCGCACACTTGTTGACACTGCCTTTAAATATTTCTTCCCTTAAGCTGAGCTTCAATCAATGTAGTCATTAGTTCAGAATAATAGTATCTGACAGTAGGATCTAATCCTGTTGATAGCTAAATTTAAACCCACATACCTCGATGAACAATAAACCTGGGAGAACTGAGGCGTCTTAAAAGGAAAGACAGCAAAGGGTTTCTGTCAGTCATCATTTTGGGGGTTTAGTTTCACCACATCAAATTGGATGCTGCAGTAGCCTCTATGCTCAAACTAGTCAAAGCTGTGGGAGGGAAGGCTATCCGTCAGCCTTGCAAACAAGTAAAAGAGTGGGCTTTTTTTTTTCCCTTTGGCCAGACAGTAATGGTGCATGCCAGTACTCGGGAGGCAGAGGCAGAGGCAGGTGAATCTCTGTGAGTTCAAGGCCAGCCCAGTCTACAGAGTGAGTTCCAGAACAGCTAGAGCTGTTACACAGAGAAACCCTGTCTTGAAAACAAAGCAAAACAAACAACAACAACAACAAAAAGGAGTGAGCTTTTATTTCCCTTGAAACAAAAATGATTTCTCAAAGTTGTCTCGATCTCACAAAATTGTGTTGATATGCTAAGGATTCTTAGTGACATTATCGCTGGCGAGAAGAGAAGGGGGCACCGTGTGTGTCACTGGTCCTTCCATCTGTGTCAGCAGTTTGTTTTATAATATATGGGTCGGTTGTCAGCTAGCATATTTCATAATAGGCCATGCTAAATTAGCTTGGAAGGACATTACATCTGTGCCCTGTGTGATTCTTAAAGGTAGGGTCTCATCCCAAGTGCTGCAGCAGTCTTGACTCTGACCTCCGAATTTTGTAGGAGGGACTCAGCCTACTATAATCCATCACTATCAGTTTGTGTATACATCTTGCATCAGAAACAACTTAGAAAACTAGGCACTGCCATGTGCTTCAAACAGACATAGCTACGAAAGTGAAAATCAGCGGAATGAGAGACAGTATTTGCACAGCACATGTTTAGACATGTAAGAGAAATTTAGTTAGAATAGATGAAACTCTTGTACCTCAAGGATAAAACAAATAAATATATCCCATCTTAAGATGGGAACAAGGGGGCTGGAGGGATGGCTCAGCAGTTAAGAGCATTGCCTGCTCTTCCAAAGGTCCCGAGTTCAATTCCCAGCAACCACATGGTGGCTCACAACCATCTGTAATGAGGTCTGGTGCCCTCTTTTGGTGTGCAGGCATACACGCAGACAGAATATTGTATACTAAATAAATAAATAAATATTTAAAAAAAAGATGGGAACAAGATCTAGGTGAGCATTTCTTCAAAGAAAGAATACAAATGGCCAATAATCTGGGAAAGGATGGACCAAAACGTGAAGCCTGCTGTGTCAGGCGCAACGTGGACCAATGTAGATGCCATATTCAGATGAGGCCCAAACACTGTGTATTTAGAACAATCTAAGCCCTCATCTTTCTAACCGACCTTCTTCACAGCCATGCAGGTGCCTAACCATCCTGTCTGGTGACTAAGAGCATCCTTGTTTATCAGTTCCATGTGAATCAGAATTTCTGTGTTGCCAAAACGTCCTCTGCACACTTGACAAACCTTTCAGGGAGTAGCGATAACCTCAGCTATTTGACGGATTTATGTTGAAATCACTGGGAAAGTTTTAAATGAGTCATGTTATCATGAAGAACAAAAATTATTGAGTGATAATTCATTTATATTAATGTGTGATCACAGAGCAGACAGTGCGAGAGTCCCTTCTTCAGTGGAGGACTACTGCAAATTCCACATAAAGATTGTTTATAAGTGATTTTAGCATCCTTGGTGTTAGGTTTCTTTGCTAAATTTTTCCTCTTCAATGGAATTTGAACTCTTGAAAGTCAATCTCCCAGTTTTGATTTTCTTCAGATGATAATAAATTTTAATTATTAAATGTGTTCATATTTAACATGGATTCATCCTAGTTTCTTGGTGTGTAGTTGTTATATAATGACAAATCCCATTTGTCATCTTAAATTACAGTGCAAGCAGGATCATTTCATTGGCATTCTTATTCTTGTCACATAGAGCATGATTGTTGAATAAAAACATTGTTTACTAGGCGGGGGGGAAAGTCATTAAAATCTACCAAAATTAAAATTAAATTGACTCATGAAATAAAATCTTTAAAGCTATTTTATTGGTAACAGAAAACAATTGTATTTGTGAAAGGAGGTTGGTATATGAACCTTTGAAGGCGACGTGATAGTTAAAGATGAATGTCCACATTGTTACGAAAAACAGACTGGCTTTGAGCACCTTTGAGTGTCATCTCTCCTGTGTGATGTTCGGCTAGCGAAAGCATCTGCTTTGTTATGAATAAAGTAAGAAATAATTTTGTATCAAGTGGGAAACAAATCTCAACAGCCACTTTGCCTCTAAATTTTTATAATCCCATGGAAATGCTTTTCTAAAAATATCAGCTTCAGGTTCTAACAATTAACACTCATTATTTCCCTAACCCACCAGTCCCATTGTCTAACAGGAATTTCTGAATCACTTAGACCTTTCATTAGGAAAAGGAAACCTGAATGTAAATTGCTTATTAAGCTTTGAGCAGAGGCTACAGAGATTGTGGCAGATGCCATTTTCCTTCTGGGGAACTGAAAAGTGGCTCATTCTTAAGGAAGGTGGCATGCTGGGGCTGCCAGGCCAACTTTTGAACTTTAGAAATTCCATCATTTGCAGCCCCCTACAGAGAGAGGAACACAGCAGCCTGCCCCAGGAGACAGGGAGCAGAGTGTCTGTCCCTGCTGACACTGGTGGATGCCACAGGTAGGCTTCGTGCTATCTCACGTGGCCCACTGTATAGGTAGAATCTGTAAATTGGTGAGGCAGGAAGAGGAGAGAAGGCACGCATATTCTGAATGGATCTTTAAATTCAACCCCAGGAAAGTCTCTGTTTGCCTGGCAAACACCACAAACAATGTGATTAGAATTGGTGCCATCACTGTGTCAGGGGTAAATACACTCAGGTCACGGATCCAATAATCTCCATGCTGGCTGACATTTCCAATTTCCAGCTAACAGTGGGAAAATGTAAGTTTGGGACTTCTGCAGACTGAGTTTGGATGGGCTTCTGTGTTACTCATGCCTTCTCAGAAAAGGAAAAATAACAAAACTCTTGTGCAAACTATTCTTATAATTAAGGCAAAATGCTAAGTTTATACCGCTAAAAAGGAAAACATGGAAGAAACTTGAGTTCGAAATTGAGGAAGTCACAGCATTCAACCAAAAATAGAGTCTGGCAGCTGCAGACTCTATCTATTCAGGATGTTGTAGAAACTTGTGGAGCAGCAAGGGCCTGGGAAACAAGGTTTTCAGTGCCAACGGGACTGCTTCATCAGAGTCTGTTGTGGTCTTTGTTTAGATACCGAGTTAGCTGGCTAGACAGGAAGCCTCTGTTCCCCGCCTTGATCTCTCTCTTCCCCCTCTCTCCTTCTGCCCTCTCAGCCTTCCTCCCTCATTCTCTATCACACAACACACATACACACAAATCTTTCTTAAATATGAGAATTCTGGTATATTAAAAAAATGAAAAATTTAATATGTCTTTACTTTTTTCTTTACCGCAAACACGAGTGAACAAGTGCCTCTGAACTTCCTTTACTCAGCTCAATGCAGAAGAATGTTTCATTCTTAGGGGGCTGTGTGGTAGTTCTGGGATGTTGAGTGGAGGATGTGAGAAACTCAAATCGATGTCTCAAGCTTGGGAAGAGAAGGATGTTGTCTCCGGTTCTCATGATATTAATATAATTAACTTTTAACATTATATAATCAAGCACCAGAGATCACAGGTCTCATACCTCTTGAATGTCCAACAAGACTGTAACAGAGCATTACAGAGCATTCTCCTCTCTCTCTCTCTCTCTCTCTCTCTCTCTCTCTCTCTCTCTCTCTCTTTCTCTCACTCTCAATTTCATTGTTAATAGAACCCATTTGAGATCAATATAAAGATAACTATGCCTGTGCATATCACGGTGAAAATGTTGAATGTCGAAGATCAAGGGAAATTATTTTTAAAAAGGAATTAGTGGGTGTGTTGGGGGACTCATGCTCTTTTATAAAACAAAACAAACCAACAACAACAAAGATAGCCAAAGTTGATGGCTTTATCTCATCCAAGACTGTGGAAACTGGATGACAGACAGTGAAGGTCTCCATCAGGACCACCCCAGGCCAAGCAGAAGATGGAGTCTTGGGAGAGCATCGTGCTGGAGGCCTTCAGCACCAGCAGACCTACCCATGAGCACTCGAGAGCTGAAGGAGCAGATACGGGATGGATAGAAAACCACGGAGGGTATCAGGGGGACCTATAGTCATCCGTATTCACGTGCAAGCAAATTAATACCAGGAGACTGAAACCAGAAGAGTGATGTGGGGTTTTATCACACGCGTGAGTGGAGACCTACACATTAACGTGGCAATGAGCAGAGCTAATTGGTAGCAGACATTCTGTTTGCACCTGGGAAAGGAGCAAAATATTGAAACCAGGCAGGGCATGCTTCAAATCAAGGGTGTGGGGGTGAATTCCTTTAATACCAGAAGTGGAGAAAAGTTTAACTGGAAAGTAGAGAAAATAATGTTTCCCTTGTTGACTTCTTCCTGGCCAGTTACTGCAACCATTTTCAACGTTTTCCTGACAGGTTATTGGGTCACGTTCCCCACCGGTGTGCCTCGCTCAGGACAGATGCGCGGATCCTAGAGTGCAGGCCAAGCATCTCCCCCCGAAGTGGAACCGCTATTGGCGCTGCTAGCAGTTTGCTTCTCCCTAAGCCATGGGATTCCCCAGTGCTCACACAGTGTGAAGCAGCAAATTGTCTTCTCAAAGAACCCCTGGTAGCTGAAGCCACACAGCCCAGCCCGCCTGGGCTTCTCACTGCAACTCCACGATTCACAAAGAAGAGCCGATTGCTGCTCGGGTTTTCTCTGGAACAATGATTTATCTCAGCAATTCCCTTCTTCCTTTTTAAAAGTTAGGACAAGATTTAAGCTTGCATCTCTCTGTCTTTTTCTTTCCTGGAATTATCAGCCTGGAATCCATAGGACTGTGACCACTGACTCACGGGAGCTTAGACAATGCTCACTACAGCCCCGTTCAGCCCAGCCCTGCTCACTGCAGCCCTGCCCAGGACAGCCCTGCCCAGCACAGCCCTGCCCAGCACAGCCCTGCCCAGCACCGGGCTACTGCTCCAATCCTTCAACAATGTCCGGGCTGAGAACCAGTCATTATTTCGTCTCTAGCACTCTACTCTCATTTCATAGTAGCTGAATTTCTCCTTCCTTATGATTATTTCCCATTTCAGAGGCTCAAACCAAAGTTAATGTTTTATGGTAGAGTCGTATTAAGTACCACATCCCTGAGAATCCAGTGACAATTTAGGACTCATGATAGTCCATTTGTTAATTTCTCTTCCTTCTATTTAGTCAGCTCATAAAACAAAGCAAGTTTGTTTGCATCCACAACAATGAGCTGTAGGAAAACAGGGAGGAAAGCAATGTCAGGAAAGTGGAATTTGCTGACAGCAGGCCCTCTTCCGTGGGATTCGCTCTCCTCCGTGCAGTGGGTGGCCCTCTTCCGTGGGAGTCGCTCTCCTCCGTGCAGTGGGTGGCCCTCTTCCGTGGGAGTCTTGCTCTCCTCCATGCGGTGGGTGGCCCTCTTCCCTAGAGGCAGTTGTGGACTTTCAGACAGGGTTCCCTGCTGTCCTCACTGTTCTGATGTCTGATAAATTCATCATTCTAGATAATACCCTATTCCTTTTCTGCCCTAAGGATAGCCATGCTACAGAATATAAGAGGATAATATCGCCATCTCTGAAGCCTTAAGGTCTTCTGGCATCTTAGTTAACGTGGTTTCTGCCTGTTGAGGAAATGCTACGCTTTCCCAGGACCTCCCATTTCACCATCTGCATTAGGTTTCTCAAAACCTGAGGCAGATCCTACTCTCAAAGGGGCCGTGGGTGCTTGGGGTTGCTTGGCCTTTCAGCCTGATTTTTAAGGATCATGGGAGATGGAAGCATCACTGCCCCATGATTGAAATTGTAGACCTTGGACAAACAAGCATGACCGGTGTGCATCTGGTGAGAGACACTAGGCTAATGAAGCTTCTCCTGAGATCTACCCCAGCCCGGTTTCACTGGGTTTAGCTTTCCGTTCCACTTCTGAATATGTGCGCTCCTGGACTGGGTCTTACTGTTTTCATGATGCTGGACACTTACACACAGCTAAAAGTACTTTTCAGTATTACGGGACACTCACCTTATTCTACGCCTTCCTGGCCATTTTCCCATCCCTCTCATTAACTAGTCCATGTGCTTTTCTCTTTTCCTTCCTGAAAAAGTCATAGTTTATAAGAAGCCTGAATTTAAATGCAGAATCTCTTGCCTCTGGCCCTAGAAGAAAAATAAATGAACTCATTAAATATGTCAGTTCAGGCAGAGAAAGTCTCATCATTTATTTAATTTGTTCTGTTGCGTCTGATAATATTTGGTGCCCATAAAATATTGATATTTATTCATGAGGACAAATACTTTTGAGTTCAGCGGAGAACATATTAGAACTTTAGAGTAAGCATTGTAATAATTGCTTAATTAAACAGAACATACGAGACAAATGAGGTAGTTAACTTGAATGCATTTTAAGGCTTCCAGCTAGTAAACATGACTTAAACATCCAACAATAGACCCTGTAGAGCAGCGGCATTCTGCCAAACACTGCTCTATAAAGTGTGTGTAAAGATACCGAGTGCGTCTTCCCATGGTGCAGAAACAGTGCCTGAATTTCTTTATGAAATTGACCTCCGCTGTCATGTTTATTGAAAGGGATCTGAATGAGAAGAATATACAAATACACTTTTGATTATAGTGGTCTCCTGGCACTCATTTGCTTCCTCCTGATGTTTCTAAAAGGCATTCCATGGAAACACGGACCCCAACATGTAAACACTATAGATATTCCTGTACAAGTTGTTAAAGCTGTTGTAGTGCAGGTGACTTAGATGGAAGAACTTCATCATTTGTATTACTCATGGCTGTCTAGAGCAACAGAGCTCATAGAAGGAGTGTGTGTGTGTGTGTGTGTGTGTGTGTGTGTGTGTGTGTAAAGGGGGTTATTAGAATGACTTATAGGCTGTGGCCCAACTATTCCAGAAATGGCTGCCTGTGAATAGAAAGTTTAAGAATACAGTAGTTGGTCAGTCCATGAGGCTGAGACATGGTCTTCAGTATATTCTGGAATCCTGTAGAAGCAGGCTCTAATGTCAGTGAAGGAATAGACTTAACTACCAAGTCAAGAACAAACAGGCAGAGAGCAAAAGTGTCCTTCATCCCTGTCCTTATATAGGCTGCCAGCAGAAGGTGTGGCCCAGGTTAGAGATGATCAAGATTTAAAGGTGTGTCTTCCTTGAAGATCCAGATTAGAAGTGGATCTTCCTACTTCAGATTACGTAAAAATCCCTCACAGGTGTTCCCTCCACTTTTGGCTTTTAATTAATTCCAGTCAAGTTGACAACCAAGAATAGCCATCGCATTACTCTAGAAATGTCTTTTTTCCACCCAAAGTATTCATAGGTGAAATTGAATATGCAGATGGAAAGATTCCAAGGTTTTGGGTCCTCTAAGCCAGTGGTTCTCAACCTATGGGTTGCAACTCATTAAGAGGTCACATATCAGGTATCCTGCATATCAGATATTTCTATTATATTCATAACTGTAGCAAAATCACAGTTATACAATAGCAACAAAATAATAATTGCATGGTTGGTGGTCACAGTTTTAGGAAGGTTGAGAACCTCTGCTCTAAGCAATCTGAGACGAGGATTTGACCACAAGTTGCTTATGAGATACAGTTCTAGTCAACGGCAGCAGGGGGTGGAGGAAAGGACAGGGAAACAGAAACATGTGCATACAATGTCAGCTTCTGAGGTGGCTGACCCCACTGGATCAGCAGAAAAAAAAATAAACAGCAAAGGAATCAATAACTGTCAAAAGAACTAAATAGACACTCTGAATATGGAAAGGTACAAATGGCCAATAAATACATGAAAAGGGTTCGATAATCCTAAATGATTAGAGAAATGCAGATCCAAACTCCATTGAGAATTCATCTCCTGCCAGTCAGAATGGTTATTGCCAAGAAAATAACAAAATAACAAATCCTGGTACGGCTCTAGAGGGAAAAAAAATCAACTCTTATTTACACACAGTTGGTAGGAATATAAATTAGTACAACCACTGTGAAAATCCAGAGGAGGCTTCATCAAAAGCTACAGCAGACACTGCCAGTATAAAGGTGAAGGAGCAGGGGCAGCTCTGCAGAAATGCATGCACACCTATGTCTGTTGTGGCGTCATCCACAATAGTCACATCATAAGATTAGTCTAGGTTTCTACCACTGTGCAATAGATAAAGAAAATGTGCTGTGTGAGCATTACAGTATTATTAAAGCCATATTGATCTGGATCTTTAGTGACAGGTCCCTGACAGGGAGGACCAGCAGATGAGAAACACAAAGAAGATAGGAAAGAGGCTGGCACCAGGAGGTCTCGCACAAACTGCATATTAGGCCAAGTGAGTTTATTAAGAAGGACAGCATCGTCTACACAGCTTGAGGAGGAAAATGGGACGGAGTCAGCAGAAAGCTATCAGGCAATAGGACAGAGTTGGCAGGAAACCAAATACACAATGCTGCACAAAGAGGACACAGGGTTTCTCAAGTGAGTCACAGACCTGAGCACACAGCAGCCTCGTGACGGATAACCATCGACCCTAATGACAGGATTCCAAGTTGCAGCTCTCCAGGCCATGATGGGTTATGCCAATCATACTCCTGGTTTAAACAAGGGCCTATGTTCCCTCTCCATACATGTGCCTCTGGGAAAGCCTTAAAATGTCCTGGTTCCCAGCATAATAACTACAAATGAAATCATGCCAAGTGGGAGAAAATGGGTGTCCATCATGGTAATGACAAAAGCCAGGCTCCAAAGACAAGTCCTGGATGTCATCTCTCTTCTGTGGTGTTGAGGAAACTCAACACCAGACAGGGTGCCTGTGACATAAAGGGGCAAGTAGAGCCACCTACTGTTGACTAGATTTTTAACCATGAGCCTGTAAGGGACATTCCATCTCATATTCTAATTATAACATATGGGTAATAGACAATAAATGAATAAATAAATAGATAAATGTGAATGAATGAATGAATAAATAAATAAAGACATGCTAGTAAAGGAGAAATTATAATGATAGGAGCAGGGATAAGAGAGTAACAGACACAAAACTGCTGGATGTATGTTTATGCATATCTGAAAATATCACAACAAAACCCTCTACTCTGTGTTTTTAATATATGCTTAAAATATAGAATCTAAAAACCATACAAATGTATGTATGTGTAAAGGGCATAGGTCAGTGTAACAAAACACATAGTATGTTAAGATAAAATGATCAGCAGACATGTGTACCACGAAGAAAGGAGTTAAGTAAAGGGTGACATTGATATGAAACAAAGAAGTGTTGTTAGGATACGGTGACATCTAAGCAATTGCCTCAAATCGACAAAGGAATGAGATCTGGAATGCTCTGTGGGAAGAGCATCCAGCCAACAGGAGAAGCTATGTTCAGAGCCTAAGGAGGTCAGGATACTTAGTAGAATTTGAGGACACACCAGGGTCCATCACATAATACCGTGAAGGACATTAAATGAGCTGGGGCTGTTTCACCACCAGTGACATGGGGCAGTTCACTGCAGAGACCTCACCACCTCAGACAGGGTTCTCAGAGTCCACACTTAGCATTAACTGTACCACTTTTGTGGTGTGAGACCCACTTTGCAGGAAAGATTCTGCTGTTTGTTTTTAAGCATTTTATTTAGTATTAATACATGCAAATAAAATGTTTAGATCAAATCCACCTCATTCCTTTCCTTCTAATTTCCCTCAACCTCATCCCTTTTCCCTCCTCACTTCTTGTGCTCTCTTTAAAACACTCTGAGTCCACTTGGCTGCCTGAATGAACCTGGGTGTGGGACTGTCAACTGGAGCAAGGGCAGCCTCTTCTGGGTCACGTCTTGGAAGAAAACCAACCTTCCTTCCATCTGCCATCATCAATTGCTCCTCAGATAGGGTAATACTTCATGAGCTCCTTATCCATGCTGGGATTCTGTCTGCCTTGATCTTGTACAGGTTCAATGCATGCAACCCCAGCCACTGTGAGTTCATGTGTGTAGCTGCTCTGTCATATCTGTAAATAATGTTTTGCTATAAATCCCACTCCCTCCCACAGTCTTTCCACCTTTTCTTTCGTGATGATCTCTGAGCCTTGCAAGTAGGGAGTGTGGTACAGGTATCCCACTTAGAGCTGAGAACTCTTTTTCACAATCTCTTTTTCTCTTCCATGCCAACTGGTCGTCTTTCTGCACTAATTATCATCTTTTGCAATAAGAACCCTCCCTGAAGAGTGTTGAGAGATGCACTAATCTATGGGTGTAAAGATAAGAACTTAGGGGGAAGTTCATTTCTATTTCTGTTTAGTAGAATAATAGGTCTAGATTTTCCTATGTGGTCTACCATCTAGCCAGCCATGGGATTTGGGCCCAGTTTATGGAACCAAGCATGAGTTCCATCTTGTGGAGAGGCCTTGAAACCCAATCAGAATGTCCTTGGTGTTTGATTTTAAGTCAGGATCTCACACAGCCCAGGCTAGCTCAAATTCATTATGTATCTGAGGTTGGACTTACACTCCTGATCTTCCTGCTTCTACCTCCCAAGCTCTAGGATCACAGCCGCGCACCACCACATCTGGCTCCCAACAGAGTCCTGTTCCACTTGCTTCCACATGTTCCTTGGGAGAACCAGTACACAGCTTTCCTGAACTTGTGTACTTTGACCAGTCTTTGTCTCTGCGAGCATAAAGACTTATAAGGGAAGCAGAAAAGCAGGAATGGCTGCTGTAAGAAATGCTAGAGAAAGCAGGAAGAGAGAGGTGAGAGATGTGTATCTGTGGACAGCATTCAATACGTCTGTGAGAGAAGAAACAAAACTGAAATCCCCAGCAGGACACTGTGGAGTTGGCATGAAGCATCTTGACCATGCCCTAACGTGGAGGAAAGCGACAAAAAGATGGATCCAACAGACTACCACAGACCACTCTTTATGGGTGGGGACTGAACCAAGTGTAAGAATTCATGCAGGGTTTCATCACAGAGATGATAGAGCTTACTGAATTCAGAAGACATTTTGAAGACATGGGGCTGAAAACACAATTACCTTCAAGAGTAAATTTAGCTGATACTAATTTTGTCGTGAATTTTTTTGGCAGTTTTGACATTTTCACTATAAGATTAGCTATAAAATTTAAATTAAAATTTAAAGAGATTAGCATGTGGATGTTATAAGATAAATTAGGCAAAAATAATGGCAATTATGAGAAATATGACTTGGATGAGTCACTAAGTTTGAAAAAAAAAGACATTTTAAACTCTTCACTTAGGAATTATTTTTTAAAGGGAGAAAAATTCAGCCTAGTTTTCTAAGACATTCACATTGATGAACAAACTCACAACACATAGAAAGTTTTTTTACAAACTTAAGAAATGCACGAAAGAAGACCTTACATAGTACAATAGGTAAGTAACTATTGCAGAAATTTTGGTATGTTTATGCGACAGCAGCAGTTTGTTATGAAAATGAAATGAATTTGCATGTATTTGCTTTAGAAAAGAATTCAAAGCTACAATGTGGGGATGTATCATTAATGTGCTTTATAGAATTTGGTTTAAAAATGACGAAGACATACAAAGAAAAAAAAGTCATCCTCCTGAAAATATACAATGGCATACAGCTTCGGTTTTTGATAAAATCAATCTCTCTCCTCCCAGAGTTATATGCAAATGCATTCTCAGAAATGTACAGCAAGAACTTCACTTTAAATTCATTTAATGATAACTATTTAATCGAATAATATAAGATTAAAGGCAGACAAAAAATTTAAAAAGAAAGGAAAGCATACACCTCCCTTTATGTGCCTCATGTTTCTATAGTTCTGTGAGCAAGGCATTGGCTGATCATTTCTAGAATGTTTCATCACCAAACTATCTGGAAGGAGACACTGGAGGTCTCTTAGGGATAAGGGCTGGTATTTTACAGACTCTGACTCTGTGTAAAGGCTGTGCCTCCTCTGGGACAGTCTAGTATATTTAAGATAATCATCCCTGTGGAGGCAAAGTTAGGCATGCCCCATGTCCATCTTATCAGATGTGGGTCCCTAAATCCAGGAGCCCTCTCCCAGGACACAGCAAGATGCACGAACAAGTGAACAAGCCTCCTGCATTCTGCGTCCTGAGAACCAGGGCCTGCACACTTTCACAAATGATTCTAGTCCTCCTCTTATTCCCATTGCTCTGCCTGATAAAGTTTCCTTTTCTAACCTAGGAGTCTGATGTCTTCTGCCAGCATCTGTGAAACCATGGCAAGCTGATTTGTTTGTGTCAAAATCAAGAAAAATCTCAGACCCTGTGTATTTCTTGGCAATATAATCTTGGTATGGTGCCTGTTTGGTCATTTGCTCTTTCAAGCATTGTCTTCCACTAAGCACAATGATTTCCTCAGGCCATTAGAAACCCTAAAATTTCAGAAATACACTCAGAAATTTCTGTTTATCCAGGCTAATGGTGGTAAGATAAGAAGCCACACTGATCCAGAACTGGGAAGGCTGGAGGCAAGGACAAGCTAATACACACAGGGTCCCTGGGCTACTCCGCTGCTTTGGTGGGCTTCTCCTAACCATGCTGTGGGGACTGAGTGTTTTAGAGGGGGAACAATTCAAGGAGTGGAAATTGACCCTTTTGAAAGATTAACCGCTGCGGCTGGATTGGTTCTTAAAGGACCGCAGAAAAGGGGGAAGTGATTTGCTTAGTCATGAAAGTTAGGAAGAAGCTGCCCATAAACAGCATATTTAGAATTTGTCAATCTTTTCTTGATGAAAAGAAAAGCCATAACAGAACACACTGATTTCTGCCTCATTTACATCTACTGTGAAAAATGTATTTCATAAAGATAGATGTATAGGAATACCATTCTGAAATGCTTTAGCATTGATGCTTCAGGGTTGTGTAGACCAGGATATTACATCTAGTTTCAATCTCTCCTGTAAAAGTAAAGATAGACTTTAAAAGCAAAACCCAAAAGGATGGGGATGCAGAAGAACAGACCACAGTGATAAACTCCTGAAAAGCAGAATACATTGTGTTAACTTACTTAGTAGACCTGAGAAGCTAAATCACAAACTCCAACTCAGGAAAAAGAAAAGCCAACCTTTGAAGGCTAATCTTGGCTGTCAGCTGGATTATATTATGAAATAGCTACATGACTAGTAAATTACATCTCTGGGAGCATCTTTGAGTCCATGTGGCTCTGACATGAGTGGCCGGTTCTATTGATGTACTCCTTTATAATATGAAGCACTTTTAGACACAGTAAGAAGTCGGCAGAAGTGGCGCCTAGTGGGAGAAAGCAGGTCATAGAGGTTGCGCCTGTGGGCTCTGTATTGCGTCCTGCCCACTTCCCCTGTTGTTCTCTCTGCTTCCTATCCACCGTGACATAGACAGGCTCCACATAGCTATGCCAAAAGGATGTTTCATCTCACTAAAAGCCGAGAACCAACGGAACCAAGAAATAAGAAATGAAATCTCAGAGACCATGAGCCAAACCAAATAATGCTTTCCCTTGTTTCTGACAGTAATATTGGAACATAAAAGTCAGTTGTGGACCATTTTGAAAGAAGTTCCAAAGAAATAAAGACATCTAAAAGAAATCGTTGCAGAATCATGCCACACTGGCGTACTCTTCCTAAACATAAATAAATGTCTAAGAGTTGATGGCGTCAGCTCTCCTGTGATGTATCATTCTCTTAGCTCCCAGAAAGCTGGCAGCCTGCCCTTCATCCTTCCAGGTGCCTGCGTTTAAAGATCAACAGGAGGATGTGTCCTGTGACTGACACCATCAGCGCACTTGATTTAAACAAAGAAGACTGTGTTGTAAGGGGATTTGTTTGGTCAACTCCAACCTAAACATAAAAACAGAAATGTAATAAATTGAATGTGAAGATATTAGGAGGTGAGCCTGGATGCTGGAGCTGGGGGACACTGTGGAAGACCGGGGGGCTGTAGGAAACTACATGAGTCAGAGCTTGGGGAGGATCAGAGACAGCCGGATGAGAAAATTTCTACAGAGCGTGAAAAGGAAATGGAGCAGAAATTGACACCAAGATCGTTGATGATACAGCTTGTATTGCAGGGAAGCCACGTGTGAGCCACAGTTCTGAGATGGGACATCTTAACTGTGTCACTAGTCTGTGCCCTTCAACCTGTGGTACCCAGATAAGCCAAAGACGTTTTTGAATGCCATGAATGGCTCAGAAGAGCGTACAAAGAGGTCTCTTTTCCTTGGACTGCCCAGCCTGCTTGCTTGTCATTTCTTCTGCACAGTAGGCCTGAGAGATGCTTTGTCTTCAATGAGGCACATACTCAATGCGCAAGACTCTATCATACTGACCATTAACTATTGTGAAGGAACTGTGACAGACTCGCTCAAAGCTGAAGGAGTCCTGGAGCCTGCTCTGGTGTGTTTGCCTTCCCAAGATCTGCTGCGGTGATTTACCCCTTCCTTGCTCTGCTAAAGTTGTTTTCCCCAGCTAAACAACACATTCAGGAGTCTTAGCTATAGGAGACCCAGAACTAGAAAGAAAAGCAACCAGGCTACTGGTTGTTCCTGGAAGTCAACTGAGTCTGCAAAGACACAAGCCCTCTGAAGCACCCATTACAGTCTGACTCTTAATCTAGTTAGTTAGTCCACATTAGTCACTGAAATGAAAGCTATAAGTTTACATTTGTGTGTAAGAATTGCCAAACACACAACAAAACAATTTTGTGAGCTACTCTTTCTCTTCTTTTATATTGTCAAAAATCAACAAGACTATAAAAGGTGTCACTTTCTTTCATTGCAGACCTTATGATAAAAGGAAATAATGCTGAGCAGAAAATAATGATCAAAAACTTAACAAATGTTTAGATTTACCAAGAAGAACCTAGAAGATCATGTGTCTATGAAAATACACACACGAATTTACACATATGTACATTGCACAAACACACCAAACACACGTGTACATGCACATCTTCCATTACTGTGTTAGCATGCCTGTGGACTTACAGGATATTTTTATTTTTGCCATCAGACACTGATTATGTACAAAATGCAACAGAAGGTAATACTAAATAATTTAAGGGAAACAGGTATAGGTATACCAAACATACTTGGGGATTAAAATTGTCTAAACAATACATAATTTATTTGCATAAAATTTAGTTTGTATTATACATTTGGGCCATTTTTTCATTCTAACAGGCTATGCATTTTTCCGTTATCCTTGAGAGTTATTTGCCTGTGTTCAACTCCCGCTATAGACCAATGCTGTCAATGTTTGGCTAATAGATATAAACTTAATTACTCTGGCCTCTGCTTAAGCACATAATTACCTAATTAGGAAGAGTAGCTGCTCACTGAGCCGTGGGGAGTTGCAGTCCTGATGAACAACCTGCTGCGCTTTTCAGTGAATTGTCTCAAAGGCTGTCACAGCTGTCCTTAAAAGTGACTGCTAATATCCAAAGGGAAACATGGCTCTTTTCTATAATATAACCTGTTAAAATCATGAAACATTTGTCAAAAAAATCTGTTTTGGATATACTTGGTAATCTTGGAAGATATTTGTCCACAGAGAAGGTGCTTCTCTCTGGTGACAAGTTTTTTTGTCAGTGCTGGAGAGGAGGTGAAATTTCCAAGTAATTAATCCTAAAAGGGGAGAATGCACATTGTATGTGAACATTAAGATGACCTCACACCAGAGAAAACTTAGAATAGTCCCCAGAAGTTGTTATGTTTTTCTTTATGTCATCTACAAAGAAACATGAAAATTACATTCAAGTGTGATGTAAATAATGAAAATAGGCTAATGACTAGATCTGATATAAGATGAACATATAGACTAGGGGTGTCATCAAGAGAGGGCACTACCTTAGATATTTTTTAAAGACAGGAAATTAGAATTCTATGTTACCACTGAGGGTAAGATTATCATATAAAGCCACCAGTCATTCCTCACTTTGAGAGAAGAAGAGGAGGGAATGGGTGCCAATCATCTCAGCACCAGACCAGTCATCTGGAGTGTAACACCTGGGGATGCCTGGCAGGTCCCTATGCTGTCACAATCCATGGTTTTTTTTTCCTCTTTCCAAAATTTGTGTAACTGACATTTAAGTTAGACCCTGTTAGCAGAGAAAGGTGGTAAATGTTTAGGATGAAAATGCACAGGGATAAGTTACAGAGACAGATTAAATCATATCTAGCTTCAAGCTAGTGGTCCATGGGCTTCCAAGCATGGCAGATGCTCTGGTGGGGATTGAGCAGCACGCACAAAAAGCCGTAATCATTTCTAAATTCAGGATTTTGTCTACTTGAGAATCTGGGTAATATTTGATGTCAGCGCATAACAGAAATATTGTGACACAGGTTCTACTCCCATTTGTAAGGTCGAGCACTAACCATCCCAGCGTGTCTCTCCGATGTATCAAGACAGAACTAGCCTTTTCAATGGAAAAGCTGCAGCTATAAATAGAAAAATTCGATTTCTATTTTCTCTCCTCATCTAGAATCCTCACTCACCAAACACCTCTCAAAGTCCTGGGCAAATGAAATCATCCTTAGTTGTACTTTTACACCTCAAGGGAGTCTTCTTATGATAACACAAATTATAATTCTGATGCTAGTAAATTCTCTGCTTCTCTGCCGTTCCCTTTTGTGTCAAACAATAAGAAATTCATACAAAACTCGCCAATTGTCTCTGCACCCAGGCTTCCTGAGTTGAAGCCCACATAGTCTCACTTGCTAATTATACACATACACACAGATGCACATGCATGTGTTCCCACACACACAACATATGTGCACACACATGATAAGAGCAAACACATATGCACAGGTATACATTCACGCACACATATGAACATGTGCACACACACCACTACACATACACATACGTGTGCACACAAACATGCATGCATGTGCACTCACACTAGTAGACTGACTATGATATTCTCTCACCTCAAATGTATTTAAAATAATGCTATTGCAAAAAAACAAAGATAATGAATAAAATCAAAGCAAATCAAAGAACAGATGATGATGGTGATGGTGATGCCAATGATGCTAATGATTACAGTTACTGGAGACAGGGTCTTGTATAGCCCAGGCTGGCCTGGAACTTATTGTGCAGCTGATGATGACCTTAAATTTCTGATCCCTCTGCCTCTACCTCCCAAGTGCCGAGATTATAGGCATGTGCCAACACTCTCAGTTTGCATGGTGTGGTTCTGAGGCTCAAGCCCAGGGCTTCCTGCCAGGTGAGCAAGGCAAGCATTACATTCACAGTTAATTTTTGAAGGACAAAAATAATCTCATAGTTTCTTATCTAAATGAATATAACCAGCCATAATAACGTGCTTTGAACATGGCTAGAGAAACAACTTAGGGCCTGGGTTTATCTGAAGCTGCCGTAACTGCTGTAATATCACTACTGTCTGGGGTAGTATTGGTGGCTATGGGCTTAGTATTCCGACGCAAGGCAAATCTTTCAGCTTTTCACTTCATCTACCCCTGACATCTAGGTTTGCTGTGAAATGTATCACCAAGTGAAGCAGTAGAAGGCGGCACTGAAGACAGGTAGCTGTATCCACGCCTATCTCTTAATGACCTGAAAACTTCAGAGACAAAAGCACAAACTGTGACCTCTTGAGGTTGTAAGAACAATTTTTCCAGTGATGTAAATTCATGCTGGGCAACCCTGTATCTAATATTCTCAGCGTTTGATAGGCATGCGAAGAAACAGGATTGGCAGCCCCATTTGGAAAGCAATAATCCTTCCATAATGGATTTTGGCAAGCTGAAAACAATTTGTGGAAACTGGTGAGTGAGCCTTGTCCTTTCAAACAATGCTCCCAAGGCTTTAAAAGGGACATCCAAATGTGTTCGTGGTTCTTCACCAGCCACCAGGTGCTTTGCTTAGTAATAGGAAATGCTTCCTCTAGGAGAATGCGTGTTAAATGCATTGAAAACCTGCAGAAATGACCCCCTTACCTCGAGTCCTTCAAACCTAAGTATTTCAAGATTTTGTGACAGATCATACTTTACATTTGAGCTTTGCCCTTCATAGTCTGTTCATGGATAAAGTTATTAAAACTTGACTATAGTAAAGCAATCAAACTGTATCATCTTGATTGAACTGGTACCATCCCAAATAGACACAGGCAAGCATATAGGTCCTTAATTGAAATCTGTGCAGGTTCTCGTTAGAATGTAGCTAAATGGAGAACGCTTTTAGAAAAACTCATTTAGAATAGTTAAGTGAGATGAGTATCCATTAATACAACAAGTTATTAAAAGATAACTGGCTTGTGAATTAACCTCCAAATCCTCTTTGGTACCTCACTGTAATGAGCCTCAGCAGGGCACCCTAAGGCAACTCCCTTGCCTGACCTTTCCCTGTAAGTTACAAACTGTTCTTTCTCTAAATGAGTTCGTCTGTACTGATGATGATTTGATTACTTAGAGTCTAATAGATTCTTACTTAATAAACCTGAGTATCTCAAGCCCAAAACAGTGTAATAAAAACATATGCATCATGGAACAATTGCCAAAAAGCAAAAGCCACAAGCAAATCCCCAACACAGCTGAGAGCCAATGTGTTACCAAATTTCTTGGTTCTCGTGGCAATAGAATGTTTAGTTTTATTTATCTGTCTCGTTTCTGTTCCTACGCTGAATTTTCCCGAGCATAACCTTCTGAAATGGTCACTGCTGTCCTTCAGCTTTAGGCAGCGGCTGTTCCATTTGTCCTGGTCAGGTCTTATGTGTAGGGAGGCTCAGCTCTTCCCTGTCATTCTCGTGTTGTTCACAGCATTTTCTCACTCTGGAGCTATTGATTCTCTGCATCTGTCATCATCAGGGCATGGTCCTGGGTGACATGGTGTCAAGCCCTAAAAACAACTCAGGATTTCCCCCTGCACATTCTCAAACAGCAAAGCAGAGGACTTCTCCTTCCTGAGCTGAGATGAACCAGTTTCTGGTATGGCACAGTTATTTAATTTGAATTGAATCTACTAACACCCCACTTTTGGGAGAAGAGAATAAGATTTTTGAGCAAACTGCTTATTATTCCTTCTGAGAAAATCAATATCCTATTTACCCTGAAAAACAGAATAAATGAGGGAATGTCATTACAAGTGATTTTAGGTCCTAAGAGGAGCAAAAGGTAATGGTTTTTGTCTATTCCAAGCATACTGGGTCTTTCTTAAGACAAAGGAGCAGTACGTGGGGTGGCGGAGCAGCACTTTGGCAAGCAGTTCCTCATGTAGAGTGACTGTCCGCCTTGCGATTATTTGTTTGTTTGCATGTGTGTTTATTTTCTCTCATATGTTTGCATGAACACATGGATGTGCAGCACATGCATGCAGTCCCCTCAGAAGCCATAAAAGGATGTCAGATTCCATGGGACTCGAGTGACAGAGGGTTTCGAGTTTCCATGTGGGGCCTTGGGAACTGAACTCAGGTCCTTTGCAAGAGCAGCTGGTAAGTGCTCAACTGCAGAGCCATCCAGGCCCTTTGCTTTCTGTTTTTGAGAACTAGGCCTCTGCTTTTGGCTGTTTGAATGAGAATGGCCATAGGCTGGTTTGTTTGAATGCTTAATCACAAGTTAGTAGAACTGTTTGGGAAGGAACAGGTGGTATGTTCTTGTTGGAGGAGGTGTGTCCTTGTTGGAGGAGGTGTGTCCTTGTTGAAGGAGGTGTGTAACTGGGAGTAGGCTTTGAGGTTTCAAAAGTCTACACCTGGGCCAGTTTCACTCTGTCTCTGATTGCTGCCTGTGGATGAGGATGTAAACTCTCAGCTACTCCTCCAGTGCCATGCCTGTTTGCTTCCCACAGTGATGATCATGGACCAACCGTCATAAACTATACGTAAACCTTCAGTTAAATGCTTTCTTTAATGAGTTGCCTTGGTCCTGGTCTCTCTTCACAGCAATAGAACAATAACTAAGACACCACTCTTCTAGGACTCACTGACATTTAACTGCTTGCATTTTAAAAGAGGTTAATAACTGAGGGAAAAGTTGCCTGGCTCTCTAGAGGAATGTTCTAAAGCTCAGGTAAATTAGAAAATGGAATGAACAGAGGTCCCTGAATCTAAAACTTAGGAAGGCAGACTTCTGATGTAAAGAGACATTCGCATGGGGTTAGATGCACCTGCAGAAATTATTTTGTTTCTTGGCTATTATACTAGTAAGACTTCTACCTGGCTTCTCCAGAAGGGAATGGCCATTATCATCATTATCAATTTCTTTTTTCTTAGACCTGGAGCACTGCATTCTAGGAGCTGTAGGAAACACCCCTGTGTCACTCCCGGAGAGAGACCTCTGCAGTGGATCTCTGGGCTTGGTCTTGCCATAGTCTTATACCTGGTTACGAACCGCTCCACCCGCAATCTTACTGAACCCAGTTGTTCCCTATTGCCTAGAAAGTCAGTCAGTCATTGCTCTTGCTTTACTCCTTCTCCTTCTCCCTCCCCAGCCTTCACCTCTTCTTCTTCTTCTTCTTCTTCTTCTTCTTCTTCTTCTTCTTCTTCTTCTTCTTCTTCTTCTTCTTCTTCTTCTTCTTCTTCTTCTTCTTCTTCTTCTTCTTCTTCTCCTTCCTCTGCTTCTGTTTCTGCTTCTGCTTCTATTTCTCCTCCTCCTGCTCCTCCTCCTCCTCCCTTCTGATTTTCTCTGTGGAAATTACATTTTAAAAACCCCAACCAATAAAATAGAGCTGACCTAAAATAAGCTGTGTATATTTAAAGTGTGTGGCTTGGTGCTGTTACCCTTAGCATAATAGATACACCCACCATAAAGGAAGCTAAGGCACTGTCAAACTTCCCCTCATATGACGTCATCACTCTCCTTTATAATGATCTTTCTTAAATGCTTGTCTCAGTTCAGTTGATTTGCCTCCTCATTATGAATCATGCTTTTCTGATTCATTACATACCTGATATATTATGGCATGCCGGCTACAGTGAGCCTTCTTTCCTGGGCACTAAGCATTGTGTGTATCTACAAACATTACCAAGCTGTGGTCTACAGTGCAGTGAAGGTAACTGTCATTGTTTGAAACAGGGTTTGATCTAATTCTAATTGTTCCCCATTTCTAAAGCAAGAAAGGTCCTCTGTGTACTTGACCCAATGCCTCATAGATAATTAGGTTTCCTTTCTGTCTGGAAGGATTATATATTACTGTGTCCCATGTAAATAATAAATGCTATTCCTGCCAATCCATTGGGTGGTTCTTTCCATGAAGAAAAGAATGTTCTCACAAAACTGTGCTGCGCATGACTCCACTTCGAGCTTGAAGACCAGCCTTGGTGCTTTCCACAGGTTTAGGTGTGGCTCCTTTGTCACAGTCCCTCTGGTCTTGTGACCTCTGCTCCACTTTAGCTCAGGAAGACCATCAAACTACAGTGGAAGTCTTCCTTTCTATTCCATGACATGGAGACCCCCAAGCAGAAAGCAGAGACTGTTGGGGACTCACTGTCTTCTCTGTTAAGCATTGCTGCCCTTCCTCTCAAGATGCCCAGGGCTTTGTACCTCACTGTGTTATGAATTATTTCTTCAAATCAGATTTTCAGATTGGAGGGCCAAGCTAAGCTCTGCTACTCCATCAACAATGAAAATGATAGCAACGCATTGCATCCAGATTTTATCTCCCTATTCATTTTTCAATAAATGGTATCCAGTTTTTTTTCCTTTTTGCTTTTTAGAGAATGTATTTCATGTATTTTCCTGGTGATTTTGGTTCTTAGAGGTGGGCTGTGAGGATGCAGATGCACGGATGTAATCTGCACGCCTATCCTAAGTGGAGACGTCCCCTTAGGAAACCAGCGCAGGAGACAGGTTTTGGAAAATGGTGACCGATAGAGGTTCACTGCTCAGGGGGACTTGGATTAATAGAGGTCGCAAACTCTTGAAGAAACGAAATCTACAACAAGCATGGAAATTTGGATCAAAGGGAGGATTCCTAAGTGAGGGTGACAAAATAATAGAAAATTAAAATTTGTGCAGCTGAGGGGTTGCAAAGCCATCTTTGAGAAAGCACAGATGTTGACAGGGTTTTCAGTTAGGAAGCAGAGAGGTGACAGGGAGAGAATGAGACTTGGTCTTGGAGAAGTCTTGTTTGAATTGGCTCAAAAGATCAGTAACTGTGTGCCAACGGTCTTGATTCAGAGAAATCTTGGATGAGATTGGAGTCATCATATAAGCAAAAGGCACAGACACAGGAAAGTTTTTGGCTTCATGGGGCAGTTTGTTTTCTGATGCAAAGGAGTGGGCAGTGTTAAAAATCCCCACATGATTTAGAAGGAAGAAATTCTAGAGAAAGAAGCAAAGGGGGGTTGTCTAAGTATGTCTCGCAAGAATCATACAAATTAGTTCGAATTGCAATTTTTACCATCTGAGTAGCAGAATGAAATGTCATGAATAATGGCAACTTAAAAGGGGGTTATTTAGTCTAGCAAAGTGTAGATGATGATTAACCAAGCTGAGCCCAATCCCAGGAGACTTGGATCTTTGGGAACAATACGAGGCAGGGGTGGGAGAATGACGACTGGGTGAAACCGAGAGCGGAGTAGAGAACACACTTCAGAATGACTCATAATGACAGAAAGCTAACCAGCTAACAAGATGAAAAGATGTTGTTCAATGGTTTATAGATCTGGTTTTATTTTAAGAGAAGATATTGCTTCGTTTCTGCTGCTCTCCTCCTGATCCAGCCCTCATCCTGCAAGCACATGAATCATTTCATGACCTCCTGACCAGTGTCCCTGCTTCCCCTCTAACATGACAAAAGGATGCTTTCACTCTCAGCCACAGGGAGCCACCCCACTGCTCCAGGGAGCAGCATCCCTGGAGCATCCCACTGGGAGCAGCATCCCTGGAGCATCCCACTGGGAGCAGCATCCCTGGAGCATCCCACTGGGAGCAGGAGCCAAGGCAAAACTACCCTGGAAACCTCGACATCTGTTGGCCTCAGGGACTCCTGGTCCGTCCTCTGCCCTAGCAGATATGTCCTCATCAAATAACAGCAGCTTAGCCCTGATAGTCCAGTCATCTGTGATTTTAAGCCTGTGTCCTATTATTTTACCTAGCATTTAAAGCAAAGGAAACAGAAATGATATACAGTTGTTAACATTGTAAGGTTGTTCGATGTCTTGCGTTCGTATTGACAACACAATCGGGTCTACCTCTCGCTGGCTACAGCTTAACCGAAGTTAGGAAATCCCTGCCGCTTTCAGGCTTAGGAATCCCACTTCCCTCTCCCAGTATTACATGTCCCGTCTGCAAAAACAGTGATTATGAAAAATAAGCAAAGGCAGACTGGATTGTTTCCAATTTCTTTTCGTTTACGGAACTCTGACAATATTTTTAAGATTATACAAAATATTGCCTCAAAATACCTGTGTTCTTTATGATGAACCCACCCACCCCCCTCTGCTTTCCCTGCTTCCGGTTCTCATCAGGGTTAGCTGTCTCCGTCTGGTTATGTTTAATGATCAACTACCTGATAGATCAGGGACCTCGGTCTGACTCATGCCTGTTAGGACTGACAATGATTTGTAGCCTGGAAGAGACGAGAGAGCAATAACACATTTGAAGATATCTGCCCAAGAGATGAGAGTTATTGCGTTCATTTGCATTTTTCTTTTTAAAATTTAGATGAATGTAAGTATTTCTGGAGAGAACAAATGCTGAGAGCTGGCACTGAGATCTGTCTTCTGTGAAGAACACGGGGTGTTTACCCTCAGTGGCGGCTCTGCCTTGGGACTTTTAGAAGAGTTGTCGTGTGGTCAATGTGTATGAAAGCTCTGCCGGTTCGGCTTGACGGTCTGTATTCTTCCTTGCAGATCTGAAAGCGAGAGCGTAAAGAACAAAGTGTGCCAGAGTTTGGAGCCATGACAGGCTGTAAGGAAAGTGGGCTGTAGAATTATAATTCAGGTTTATACCATATTTGTTTTTGAATTAAAGGAATTTCCATGCGAGTGTAAACCAGAAGCAGAATGAGATGAAAATCTTACCAAATGGAGAAATTTAGCTTCTTCAGTGAAGAAAATAATTGCTACTGAGATCTTTGGCAAGAAAATATACAGCAAAAAGCGTCTGAGCATGACATTTGTAGCTGAAAACAAAATGAAAAGGCTTAATTTTTAATTCTCCTTCTTTGAAAAGCCTCAATTACATTTTCACAGTTATTGTGCAGATTAAAATATCACACTTTTGTGAGGGATAAAATGTTTTGAAAGTAAGTGAACATTTTCAGCCTAAGTACTCAACAGTGGGTGAGCATTTAGGCTCTGCCAGGTACCAGGTCCTCGACTCTACTGGTCATGTGTGACCTCCCTTTCCTCCTGCCTGGCCTAAGATGTCAGTGGCAACACTCACTAGGTGAGCTGTTTGCCTCAATGACCCAGTGTCCTTCCCAAAAATCCATGTGAGAGAAGCTGCTGCCTATTCCTGGGGCAACGCTGGTTCCTGTCAAGAATGATTTCTTGCAAGGACCTAGAAAGTTTATTTTTCTGTCCTGCTTTCCGTGTGCTTGTTAACATATTACATTATAATTAATGTCATTAATAATTCAAATTATCTGGTGGTAGAACAAGTGCTTAAGTTAAGAAGAAGAAGAAGAAGAAGAAGAAGAAGAAGAAGAAGAAGAAGAAGAAGAAGAAGAAGAAGAAGAAGAAGAAGAAGGAGTGATGGCCTCGTGGCAGAGCACAGAATGGGGAAGTAGGAGAGGCAGCTGGTTTGGGCTGTGCCCTTATTGAAAGTTGTTGTTCAGTTCTATTTTCATCTGTGAGTTTCAGTAAACACAGACCAGAAAGTAAAGGCATATTGTGGTTGAGGCAGGAGGATAAATCAGATGCCACGAAAATGAAAACCAGAGGCATGGAGTCCATTATGGAAGACTTCATCAAAGAAAAACGTTCAAGACAAGGTCTCGAAGAAGGGAATGGTATTCACCAATGCCAGGCAGTAGAGTCATGTAAAAAAATTGTTGTTGCTATGATGGGACAAGCCCAGTGTTGGGGCAGGGCAATCTCAAATGTCTCACAAGCTGAGGGTTTGGTGCTGGCCTGAGGTCCTACAAATGGAGTCTGCCTGTAAGTGGGGAGAGATGGAAAAAAGGAAGGTCCCAGAATCATTCTCCATGTCTCCACGTCTTCTTCATTGCTTTAACTCAACCTTGAGTCACAGGCATTTGCTTCTTAAATGTCATTTGTTGTCACTCCTTGTGATGGTTAATGTTACCTTTATATTAACAGCAGTTGCTGCCTATCAAAAGAATGTGTCAGTTCTCTTAGACATAACAGATTTTTCCGTGGCTATGATTAATACCGCATGACTCACTGGTATTAGAAGAACATGTTGATTAGTGTCTTTCCCTAGAACAAACACAGTCATTTCTCCTTCTCCTTCATCAAAATGCACTGTTGCCCATCCACTTGCTGGATGGTTTTACGCCAGAAGTAGCTAGCATTCAAGATGTCAGAAATGGTCGCTGGCTTTCTTTATTTTGTAGTAGATTGTGTTCATTTGGTAACTACCGAAAAACAAAATGTATCCTGTTTCATTTTCCATCCAGAAAATACTGGTTGCATATTCAACATGCATCACAAAAGCAACCCACATCCAGAGGCTCAAAAACGCACGGTACATGGATGCTGGCCTTGGTGGGCAGTGTTCTCAGAGTATTTGTAAGCTCATAGGCCGTACGGAAGTGATGGGAGTCATGTCAACTGTGAAGAGAAGAGAGGACACGGTGGGGGAGAAGAGACATAAACACCTTTGTCAGCATCATTTCAATACTCATGGGCACTCAGAGAACTGAGAAATACTTGAATATCTATTCAAGTCAGCCTGGTGGAGCAGCTATAGGCAACAGAATCGCCTGCAGTGCAAGGAACCAGCCAGGCAGAGAAAATAATGTTATCCTTCTCAAACTAGTGTCTTCAAGGATATATCAAGTTTCCTAGTCTGGCTTGCACATCCTCCTCCATGGCACCATTCTCCTTTGCTTGTCCCCTTCATCCCCTAATTTTGCTTTCAACTTCAGGTCAATATATGCACATGACTTTATTTAGCTACGTCAAGTCTTGGATCCACAAGTGAGAGGGACGTACATGCCATTCTGAGACACGCCTAGTTCACCTCATAGGATCGAAAATGAGCCAGTTGTCATTAGGATCCAGACTCCCTCTTTTGTTCAGATCTGACCCTGTCGCTTTCACAGGCATTTTACTGTCAGGATGCCTTGGTGGTTGGCACAGACAAAAAAAATGAAAACTACTGCAGGTGGCTCAGTTACAGGAGCATGCTTCACCTCAGATGCCAGTTACCCTCAGTGTACAGAACGTGGGACTTCGGCATGAACAGCCAGGGAAAATTCTCGAATGAAGCTGGATGTATAGGTCAGTGGTAGAGTGCTTGCCAAGTACATCCGAGGCACTGAGTTCAAATCCCAGAGTCACCAAAAAGAAAAAAAAATAAGTAAGTGACTTTCTACAGTAAAATGGATTATTACAACAGCAAGAAAAAAGGTGCGGGCAAATTTTTATTTATTATTTTTATTGTTTCCTAATTTCACACATGCTTACAGTCTTTTTTTTTATAAATCTTCTTTCCCCCTTCCTACTTCTCTCCTATCCCCCACCTCTTCTCCACAACTTCATCTTTTTGTTCTCTCTCTCTCTTTCTCTCCCTCCTCGCTGATTCCACTTAATGGTAAGTGTATGTGTGTGGGTGTGGAACCATCTATTGGAAGGTAAGCAGCCTCCCAGGGGTCATATTACTAAAGAAAACTGATTCTTCCTCCTCAACGGCCCACAGTTGCCAATAGCTCCTCACATATGTGTGGGACTTCATAAGTCCTTCCCCATCCATGCTGAGACTTTATCTGGGTTGACTTTGTACAGGTCTTAGGCGTGCAGCCACAACTCCTGGAGCTCACGTGTGCACGGGTTCTGTCACACTCAGCAAACACGATTTCTCTGCAGATGTCCCCAGCCTCTGGTGCCTACAATCTTTGCATGACCTTTACTCCCATGATGATCCCTGAGCTTTGGTGGAAAAGAAGTGTGTTACAAATATCCTATTTAGAACTGAGGAGTTTACCGTGTCTTTTTCTCTACAGACTGGTTGTCGATGTCTATATTAATAGCTATTCACTACAAAAGGAAGTTCTCTGATGAGTGTTGAGAGATGCACTAATTTGTAGGTATAGAGATAAGAAGATAAGAACTTAGAGTCAGCTTATCACTATCTCCATTTAGCATGATAACTGTATTGTCTTTTCCCCTGAGGGCCTATAACCTAGAATGCCAACAGTTTTTGGGCTAGCTAATCATACCAGCGGGCTTTAAGTACAATCAGAAAGTAGTTGGTTACGTATATAACATTCTGGACACTCTGTACAGATTGAGTTGTTTCCAAACATCTTCATGTTGCTCCTTGGACTCTGTAAGCTGTTGGATTTTCTGACCAGTTTATGCCCCTCTCTCAGTTTTGATTATCTGTTATTTTATACATTAATTTCTGGTCTCAAATTTATTTTTGGATCATTTATTAAGTAATATTTTCCATAGAGAAAAATAATTTTAACTAAAGTGAGACAGGCAAGTATGTGTGATGTGGGAGAAGAGTGGGGGAGTTGGCCAGACTTTCCCTGAGCGGCAGTCCCTCATTTCTCAGCTCTGAGGCGGTGGCCTCTCTTCAGGACAGCCAAGGAACCTCCTTCTGCCTTCCCTGAGCTTCAGCTCTGAGGCCACAGGCTGCTGTTCCTACCTCTCTAGGTTGCAGTCCTTCATCTCACAGCTGAGTCAGTGGTCTCCCTCATTTATACTTCCCCTGCACATCCTACACACACGCACACACACACACACACACACACACACACACACACACACACACTCCTGCTGCTGCCACACACTGCAGTTTCCTCTTCCGTCTATATCCTGCAGTTTTCCTTCAGAGAACCTGGAACACTTATTGAAATTGATCTATTTTGTTTTGCCAGAATCATTTATTCTTTGTGTGGGGGAGGCTTCCTGCCAGCCTCGGCCACTATTTTGCCAGAATTAGGCAGGGATTTTTTTATGTTATTATTATTTTAAAGAAGAATTTCTTCTATGCTTGGGTAGAAGCCATCCCTAATTTCTTAATAACTTGCAGTAAGGTTTCTATCTGCACATAAGCCAAAACTCTATGTTTAAACAGAAAACAGTAATAATACTCTATATCAGAGTATTATATATATATATATATAAAGAGAAGGATAGATGAGAGATGTAGCTTAAAATCTAGTCACCTGCTTCACGCCATTGCAGACATGACAGAGTTATGGTAGGGATGCCTGTGGTCAGTGCTATGTTGACGATTACCTCTGTAGGCAATAACACAGCCATCAAATTGTTGGTGGAGGAGACAAAATGAACCTTGAAGCTGTGAAAGTCATGATATAATGTAGCGCGTCGCGTCCGCCAGCAGAAGAGACGAATACAACAGGATCCTTCTCAGAACACACTTTATTGGGACACACACTTTATGAATGAGAGAGGCTAAAGGACCACGATCCCGGCGCGGCTAGCTTATAAGCAGTGCCGAACAAAGCCCTGATGTGTCAATGCCCGACAGGCTCAAGTCGGTATGATGCAATGGTATGACGCAATCGTATGATGACCGGATTGGTCCTGTCATACGATGCCTTTCATAGGAAAGCGCATGCGCAGAAGTCGTTTACTATGTCCGGAAAAGTACAGCAAATGGTGCTTTGGCCCTAAGCCAGCGTGCTTGTAACATGGAGGCGCCGTGGCGCCCTACAATATAACCTTTGAAAGATGTGGTCTGGGAATGGAGAGCTAGTTCACAGTTCTGGATATAGGTTTGCAGCTAGTTGACAAATACCATTTTCCTAAGTATAAAATTATTTGACATTTTAGTTGTCTTTCAAACATTGAAAAATCACTTTCTATTTTACCTAATGTCATTTTTACAAATATTTGATCACTTTTTGAGTAATATTGTCATACCTGTAATAGAGATAACATCATGCCTAATCTGTTAAAAGTATAATTAAGCTATCTATATTATGAAATAAAAACATAGTTGAGTATTAAAACAATAATTAATTGAATATGAGAGGTTGATGTTTTCCTCTTTGAATCATAAAATATTTTGTACCATAGACTTCCACTTTCAGGAAGATATTTATATTTTCCAAAGAACTACCACCCTGAAACAACTGTTAGGGCAGTTTGATTTTTTTTTAGAGTAGTTTTCCTTAGGCTTTGTATATGGGAACTATCTTGAGATCCTGTTAAAATGTTGTTTGTTCTGAACCAGGAGGCCGTGAGGAAGTCCCAAGTGTCTACCAAGCCATCATAGGAGGCTCAAGTGTCTATAATTTCTGAGTAGCCAGGACCCATGCCGTGCAGACGAGTTCGTTTTCTCATCACTGTGACAAAATATCTGAGTCCTTTGTGGCTGAGGAAGCAGAGCAAGAAGACACAGGCACATAGCTGCTTTCCTCTTTTGGCTGCTCTTCTGTCCAGGCCCCTCAGCTGGTCATCTTTGGAAACACCTCCACAGACACAATTAGAGATGTGGCTCACAGGAGAATTCTTACTTCAGTCCAGTTGTCAGTGGAGATAACTGTCATACTGCACAAGACAAGCTGGTGCTGTTACAATTAGAATTCAGTTGGTGGCCAGCAGATGATATAGGTGTTGCAATTACCATTCCATTGAGGTACATTAGGAATAAAATGAAGCTACTACTAGTAATTTGCCAGATACAAGGCCCAAGCCAGAATGTTCTCCTCAAACTTGGGGCATCCTATCTCCTCTGCTTTAAGTCATAAAAATGTTTTATATACTCTTTAATTAGGGTCAACCATTCTGAGTCGCAAGGAACTGGAAATCCCATGAGTAGCATACTGGCCATTGTATCTGAGAGAATCAACTTGAAACACATAGCAGAATGCTCAGGAATGGGCTTCAAAATAGGAGAGGCTTATATTTTCTTAAATGTAAAGCAGAGAAAAGTCACACTCTGATGAAGTGAGTGTAAAGTTCCCATCTGGCACTAACTAGGCAGTATTGAACTTTTTAAGTCTTAAAGTAAATTCACTTGTTTCAAATGAAAAGAAAAATCGCATTGATTAAATCTATTGGTAATTTTTATCTGAAATTTTAAAATTACTTGTAATGTCACATAGTAAATCATTATCTTTGATGAAACAGTCTCGCTACCTTCAGATTTCATTGTGAATTTATATGTTTTCATAACTCGCAGGACATTTTGGAAATCACTCCTTTCAAAGGTTTTTAGTCTTTTTATTTTATCTTGGAATAGAATTTTTTATTTAGAAAACAAATTTTATATAATACATTTTGATCATATTATTTCCCTTCTCCCATGTAAACTGAGACTGCGCCTTGGTTTCCTGGTTGCCCAGACCTGAATAATCACACAGAAACTATACTAATTTCAACACTGTTTGACCAAGAGCTTATGCTTCTTATTAACTAACTCTTACATCTCAAATTGACCCATTTCTATTAATCTGCGTATTATCATGAGGCTGTGGCCTACAAGCAAGTTTCCGGCATCCTTCTTCTTTAGCAGCTGCATGGTGTCTCCTTGATTCTGCCTACTCTCTCTAAATATCTCTTCCAGCCTGGCTATATTCTGCCCTGCAATAGGCCAAAGCAGCTTTATTCATTAACCAATAAGAGCATCACATATACAGAAGGACATCCCACATCATCTCCCCTTTTCTCTCTAAATAAAAAGGAAGGTTGTGATTTTAACATAGTAAAATTACATATAACAAAACAGGTATCAAGCAAGAATTACAGTTATAATATTTTTGTGAGACTAAAGTTTTATATCTAGTTTATCTTTTATCATAACTAAGCAAAACTATAACTATAACTATCTGTCTTCAACTCCATCAAAGACCCCAGAAGGATATAATGTTACCTAAGTAAACAGGAAGTACAATCAGCCAACTTCCAGAACCCTAGACTTGATAGAGACATCTTACTTCCTTGACAGTTACCCAAAGTTCTTCTGTAATTTGGGAGCATCCATCTTCAGCCTACAGGTCCATAGTATTTGGCAGACTTTCCCATGAGGCAGGAAATTTGAAAGACTGTTTCACCTATATTGGCAGCTTCTCAGTCACTTTCTTCTCTGTTCTGTAGAATGTCTGGAAGACTCATTAATGAAGCAGGAGCCCTGAACTACTGTCTCACATTCTTTAGGCAAGTTCAGCAGACATTTTTCTGTGGTTTCTGCATGTCCATGCAGTATACCATCAAGAAGTCCAGGCAAGAACAGTTTCTTGCCCAAATGGCTAGCCTTGTCACATTGAAGGCAAATTCCATAACAAACTTCTTCAATGCCCATCAACCTCTTGAAGTAGATTGGTGCCACCCAAAGAGGACGTGTCTCATTGTTGAGAAAAGTCTAAGTTCTGAAAACCTTTTAAATGACATATTCTGTAAGTCTTTGAAGTGTTGAAGATTATCTACCTAACTGAAATCTATCTCTGTATATCTAGAAAACCTAACTAACATAACTAAAAGTTTTACTATTATAGATGACTATCTATTAATCTGTAATTTTTAATTATACATTGCATTTTAAATGAGCTGCACAAATGTAATACCTTAAAGAAGAGCAGAAATACACACACACACACACATATATATACAGTGAAACAAAATCTACCTTAAATTTGTTTCAATAGACCAAGATCCATACCAATGAAAAGTGTTCATTTCTGTACCATATCCCCCTTAAAATGAAAACAAATATTTATAAGCAATCATTTTGGGAATTTGGGCATTGTTTTCTCCAAACTGTTTTCCTGCTGTTTGTTGGGCAAAGTATTTTTAGGATTTACAGAGGCCTTTCAGGGGGTGGGGGGTCTTGTTCCAACAAACCACATTAGCCTGGGAAGAATCCACAGGTTCTAGTCCTCTGTAGAAATGAAAGCAGAACCTCTTTTACAAAGTAACATATCCTTAGACTCAAATTTTGAAGTCAAGATACCTTTAAAATATATATACTGGTTAGCTTAGCAGCCTGTACAATGAAATAGCTCTCTGTAGTTAACTCATTCACAGTCAGAAAATTCAAAGATAACACAATAATATACATACTCCAGACTCTCAGCATATTTTGCATCTTTACTTGGCATTTTTTATTACTTTTATTCCTTTAATCTATGTCTGTAAAACTATTTACTTCTTTTTATAACTGTCTATATTCTTTTTCCTTTCTCTCCCAAGCCTATGTACATTTTTTCAACACACTGTATCTTGTTTAGAGGTCTTTTATGTCTGAATCTTCCTATTGTGTATCTGAAATCCTTTTCTGACAAGGAACATTTTAAAATGGTAAGCAGTGTGATCACAGCATCCCTGGAAGCTGGCTTCACCTCTCTTGGTCTTTCAGTATGGTGGAGGTGCATTTACAGTCATCTCTACGAGCCATGTTCACTGCCCCAGCTCCAAAGAGTCTCCAGTGAGTCTATGTTGCCATTAACACACTGCTCACAAAACCCATTCAAGTGCTTAGCCTCCTGAAAGAGTCAGCACAAAACAGGAAGCTGTCTCTCAGAGAAGCCTCACATTTTTTACTGCTAATGCTGAGTCAGGAAGCCTTTTCTTAAAGGAGCCACACCTCTGCTCACTGCCAGCAAACAGAGCCTATCTGAAAAAAGTGCAGCCACCAAGAAGCTGCACTTGGCTACCATTTTTGTGGGTCCAGAAGCCCTCTTTTTTTGTTGTTAAGCTTTTTTAGGTTTTCTGTGGATTCATGTCCCAGACAATAAGGTGGGTGCCATTTTGTAAACTGAGAGACTGCTCCTTGGTTTCCCCACTGCCCAGACCCAAATAATCACACAGAAGCTATACTAATTACAACACTGTCTGGCTAATAGCTTAGGCATATTTTTAGCTAATTCTTACAACTTTAATTAACCCATTTCTATTAATCTGTGTATCGCCATGAGGCTGGCCTACTGGTAAGGTCCCAACATCCTTCTCCTTCAGCAGTTACATGGTGTCTCCTTGACTCTACCTACTCTCTCTATATCTCTTCCAGCCTGGCTATATTCTGTCCTGTCATAGAACAAAGCAGCTATAATCATTAACCAATAAGAGTAACACATACACAGAAGGAAATTCCACATCACTTCCAACTTCTCCCAGGTCCTCCTCACCTCCCTACGTATCCAATTTCTCTCTCTCTTAAAAACAAACAAAAAATAAAAATTAAAAAGAAAAATCTCTTGTGACATATAATAGCTACCTGCCTGCAAATCTACTGGTGCACTAGTGACAAAAATGTTTTGGGAGTAGCCAACCACTTTTCTTTTTGCATTTAAGCCTACTCCTTTAGTTGGAACCTATACCTGACACTGCTCAAGTGATTTTTGTTTTTTGTATGAGCTAGAGCCCATGGGTTTCCATAACTTGACTACTTAACTTTTAGGTACTTTGTCCAAAATATAAGCATTTCAGACAGTGACCAGTGCTGTAGGACAAAAGCATAAACAACAAGAAAATAGACTACCATTTTAAGACATGTGAAAAGGTAGAAGTAACATACATATAATTGAAACTATGTGCATAAAAATGAATTTATGATTTATATATACAGAAGATTCAGGTACAGAATATTTTAAAGCAGATATTAGCAACCAACAGAAGCTAATATGTGCAGCCATGATTAAAATGAAAAGATGGAAGTCTTTATGGGTTTGGTTCACAAGGATCCTTCTACCACATCTACAAAATATCATGAATGTCAGTATAGAGAACTGTGTTTCTTTCAATGCTGATGGGGTACATTTAATGCCTTTTCTAATTCTCATACAAATATCCTAAGCAATGGGGATTAATATTATGGTCTTAATCATAAAAGGTTATTTTTTTTAAAAAAAAATCCCATTCAGTACTGAAAGAGTCTTGCATCTGAGGTCTGATATCTTCTTCATACTGACATATGGTTTTAAGAAAAATAGCAGAAACTGACATTCTAGAAAAACAAAATTAGTGATTCACTTACTATCACCTCCAGGACATTACGTATTTTGCATGGCAAGTGAGTCACAAACTTGGACCTTCCTGCAAGAGTCACTACTCTTGTTCCCAAGATGTTTTTGTTTTTCTGATTTTTTTTAATTCTGATATATTATTGAAATTGTATCCACATTTGAGGAACTCAGAATGAGACAGAAAACCCCACCCAAACCACTCCTTCTTCACAGAACTGACAGATTTTGCTGAGCTGCTTCCACCTAAGGCTGAAAACAAGCTCCCCAAGGGTTCTGACACTGTATCTGCCTTCATCCTGTGTATTGGTCCCCTGTAAACACATCAGCCACATTTGAATGCTTCTGTAGTTTAAGTAATTTGTTCTGCTTGATTTGACACACATCTCTCAAGCATCTGCACCTGGCCCCAGAAGTTATGGGGAGGGGGTGAACACAGAAGCCAAATGCACCCTCCTTGCTCAAAGAACTCACATTCATGTTGACAGACAAGAAGGCACATGTCACGGAAGCTTGAAAAGTGCGAAGAATAGATAGAAATGGGACTGTGGTGGAGAAGGAGAAGAGGGCTCAGATTGCCCCCTCATTCAGCTAGCGTTGCCTTTCCCGGATGGACTGGCTTTGGATATAGTTGTAGATTTTAACAGAGGAAATGACAGCTGTTTGCTTATTGTCTTGTGGCCAAACTGGTCCTGCCAATGGTGCCACCTCCTGTTTCTCATATAAAACTTGGATCTTCATCCTCTTCTGTGAACACTTTGTTTTATGATCTCCCTTCAAGCTAATTATCAAAAGGAAGCACATTAAATGTCATGATTATAATTATAATATATATGATTTAATTATAATTGTCAACATCATAATTCTATAAATACAGTTGAAGATAATACTACTTTTTGTACTTTAGTTATTATAATAGTAAACTCAACCATTTTCCCCTTAATTTTTAGTGAAATTGGGTTGATAAGTGCCAAAGAACTGTGTTTGCTTGATTATAAAAATAATTACTTATCTCTATTATATCATAGTACTTGTTTCAATCTGTTCGAAGAGTTTGCATTTAAGGCCTTCTACCAAACACTTTAGCTCCCTTATCAGAGTCACACTGGCTAAGCAATCTGATCAACAGAAGTAAAGAATAAGGTCTTGGAACCTCATGAGTCATAGACAGAAGTCTTAGGAGAAATGCTTACCAATGATTTATTTGGGAAGAACCTGCCTCTATGGGTAGGATATCTGTACACAGGGTGCTGAGGACTTAGAAATTGGAACTCCAACAAGAATACATCAACTGATGCAATTTGAATGCTCCACATTCTAAATTGAACATTCCACATTCATAATTTACACTACTCATATCTGGTATTTGCTTGCTTTACCAAATTTGCAAATTTACATATTTGAAAATATTTTATTGCTAAATAACAACAGTGCGTGTTTTATCATATGCAGCACGATTTCAAAGTACATTTGCATCTTGCTAATTGAAATTTTTATTTATTATTTTTATGTGTGTATGATGTGCTTGTGAGTACATGTACCATGAGAACAGCTTTGTGGAGTCTGTTTTCTCCTTCCACCTTAACATGAGTTCCACCTTAACATGAGTTCCAGGGATTAGCTCAAGTTGCTAGGGCTCCTGCAGCAATTGCCCTTATGTGTTGTCTTCCTGCTGGCTCCAGTTCTAGCTAACATTAACCAATGTATCTCTCGCCACAGCTATCACTTCTTGGGCAAGAGTCGAAATCAGTCAACTTTCCGATGCTTTGCAAACATACAGGCAATTGACGTAAAGGGAAAATGTGTAATTTGGTTCCTGACTTTGGAGGTTCTGCTCTATGATGGACTGATTCCAATGCTCGGAACATGTCTAGAGTCACGTGTCTACACACCATGGTAGTAACTGGAATAGGGCAAAGCCCATGGGCTTTATGAACAAGAAGTAAAAAAGTAGGGAAATATATAGTGATATTTTATTTGTATTTTAATAAATAAAGCTTGCCTGAAGATCAGAGTGCAAAGCTAAACCACTAGAGGCCAGGGAGTGCTGGCACACACCTTTAATCCCAGGACTTGGTAGACAGAGGCAGATGGATCTCTATGAGTTCAAGGCTACCCGGGGCTACACAAGATCGATCTGGAAACAGATCCAGGTGGTGGTGGCTCACACCTTTAATCCCAGTACCAGGGATGTGGAGACAAGAGTAATATGGGTGAGCAGAGAGAGGAATATAAGGGTGAAGAGACAGAAATTCACTAGAGTGTGGAGTCTGAGGTTTGGTGGAGGCACAGAGCAGTCCAGGCAGTCTGAGGATCGCCCCTTCAGTCTGAGAATTGGTAGAGGTAAAAGGTCTCTCTAGTGGCTTACGGCTCTGCTTCATCTTGAAGCCCCATATCTGCCTCTGGGTTTTTATTATTGGTGCTACAGGAAGGCATCTGAGGTCCCACTGTCTCCTTCTAGGACATGCCCCCCTCTCCCAGTGACCTAAAGGCACAGCATGTCTTTCAAAAACTCTACCCCATCCTAGCCGTCTAAGCCTAGGTATGAGATCTGTAACATTTAGGCTTTGGAGAAGGTACTGGCAGAGAACACAAACCAACTTTCTTTACATTTCCATAGGGCAAGTTTCTATTTTGATTCTGCCATCTGTCAAGCGGATGGTTCACCTGTTAGTTCCTGCTGTGCCCTGTCTTCATCTTCTGAATCTTCTGGTGTATGCACTAAAAACACATCCATCGGGTCCTATACTTTCCTCGTGCTCCTGAAGACTTGGCACTTACGTTCTTAAGGCTGTCCTTCCTGCAGTTATTTTATTTCAGACTGTCGAGTGCTTGATGTGTGAAAATCACCTTCCCAGTTGTTCTAGATAGTTCTCACTTTGTCTTTCTAATCAGCCTGTAAGTTGAATCTCATATTAGACCATTTCACAACAAAAGAAGCAGAGGCCTTGTTAAGGTACCCAAACCTGCACAGCTGATAGGCAGACTTGGAGAATTAAATGTGGCCCATGGATTATCGTTCCTAGGGATAATTACTCAATCAGTTACGTTGGGAGCTTATCAACCATTCTCCATCGGTAATGTATTCAGACAATTTAACAATGCTTTTTAAAAAAAATGGCCACCCACTCCTCCCACCCACATGCACAGGGAAAAATGGACCAGACTGGTAGCATCAAGACAGGTAAGCACGCCCTGACATGTGACTGGGTCTTTCACATGCTATGAGTGGAGATAAGAGTTGTTCTCTTTCATTTTGAAAAAAACTAAGCTTTAATGAACCAATACTAGAATACTACTCAGCAATGAAAGGAATTATGGGGGTAATAAGTGCAAAAGCAAGCAAGAAGCTCATGCTTTATCTCTTGAGTAAAAGATGCCTTCAGCAGAAGTCAGCATAAGCCAAAGGGAAGGTCTCCCTCTGTGAACTGTCCTTCCTACCACAGGTTGTTCTCAAACACTGATACTGACACTAGTGTCTGCTTTGCTCTTCTCTAAGTGTTTTACCCTAAAATACTCTGAGGGACTCGCATTAAGATCTCATGTGTATTTTATCTTTCATTTATTTGAAAATTATTATTTTCTTGGGTCCTAGTCACCAGTCTCATTTTCTACCACTGGCTAGTATTACTCAACCTTATTCTAGAATTCTCTCTTTCTGGACCTTGGTAATTGCTCCCGCAGAGAGGTGCTCAGCCTTGGAGGGGCAGGACTCTATGCTATGGATCCTCTCACCATCTGCTCCCCTACGCTCAGATTTCAGCAGCGCCTTGTGTCCCACAGTTTCCATGGGGCGCATCCCCTTCATGAACAGGAGGAAGCCAATGGTAGCAGTTGAGTTGCTCCCTTAACTTCGCAGCATCTCTTCCAGGGAAAGCAGCGCTCTGCTACTTGTTCCTCTCATTGCTTTGAATCTAGCAAAATTGTTAGTTTTCATTCCTAGTTTATATTTGAAGAGTCAGATTCTCTCTCTCTCTCTCTCTCTCTCTCTCTCTCTCTCTCTCTCTCTCTCTCTCTCTCTCAGGTTAGATCCCCTGAAACATGGTAGATGGAAAGAACATACATTAATTAGCAAGGTGTCCTCTGACTTCCACGCATGTAGTGTGAATGTGTGAAGGCTCCCTCCATCCCTTCCTCCCTCCTCTCTGCTCCCCTCCCCTCCTCTCCCCTCCCCTCCCCTGTCCTCTCTTCTCCTCTCCTTTCTTCTCTTCTCCCCTTCTTCCTTCTGGCTTAGTAGCCCCTCTGGCATTGTTAGTTTCATGTAAGTCATAATGTTTTTCCTATTTTTCACTATTTTTCCTATTTTTTAAGTGTTTAATCACCAACAGACTCTCTGAACTCACAAGGCTTTCTTCTTAATGTGTTTCTAAATGTTTGCTTATTTATTTTCTACATGTGTTGGTGTGCATGGCACGGAGACCAGAGACAGCTCTTTGGAATCTGTTCTCCCTGGCCACCATGTGAAACATGGGAATCAAACTCAAGTCATCCAGTCCACAAGCAAGCACCTCTACCCACTGAACCCACTTACCAGCCCCATTGTATGATGTTTCAAAGTGCACATATATGTGCAAGTGTGTGTGCCACTGTGTACATATGAAGGGCAGAGGACATCTCAGAAGTCCATTCTCCCTTCCTACCTCACCGGTGGAGAACCTCTCTTGCTTTGACTGGGCAGTGTACATCAGGCAGCTGGCCAATTAGCTTCTGTCTGAACCTCTCAGCTTGCTGTAGAACGGTGGGTACTGCAGATGCACAGCCTATCCTAAGTGTACCACAGTATCTGTGTGCTGTGGGAACTCCTTCAACCAATAAGCTTTAAGATACCGGCCCACTTTGGGCATGGTCTCACACTATAAGTTCAGATGTAAAGCGTGCATGGGCCTCTTGGCTGCTGGATTCAGTTCCAGTTCCCAGCACATGCAGAGGACTGTGGATCACTACCTTTTCTGCGAGTTCACCCTCTATTAAATAGACCTTTATCATACTCCATTCTGGGCTAGTGTGGGACTATTTTATTATAAATTACAACATCTGTATTCTTCCCTTCTGTCCCCACTGTCTTATCGAGTCTACAATTATTTGTCATCTGACCATCTTTATTTGATGAGCCCACTCCTTCAACTCTGAGATCAACTGGCTAGTGCTGTTTTGAGACGGTGCCAATATTTCCAAGGAAGTCTTCACACAAGAGCCAATGCCTCCCTTTTAAGACTGCCGGCATCTCAGAGCTCTGTAAAATCCCAACTTGAGGTTTACAGGGGTATTTGTGAGTTCCTGAATTTGGCTAGTGAGGTGGAAAATAAAAAGAAGATCCTGCCAGAGTCATCCATCTGTCTGTCCCCAGAGTCTGCAACAGCCTTCTCCGCTGGCAGTGTCACTGAAGCACACGTGTGTGGCTGCAAATAAAACAGAACTCCTGCCCATAAGATTCGCTGCTTGCTCAGCTTTGCCATGTAGTTTTACTTTGTGTAATCCCATTTTCTTTTTTTCTCAGACAATCTATAACGACTTACCATCGCCTTAATGTAGAATGGTATCCTGTCTATTCTTCTCGGCTTCATCTTTTCTCCTGGCCTTGTGTTTAGAAGTCTGCTCTAAGTGACCACAATTCAAGTATTCCTTTCACTGGGGAGAGATCCGATGGGAAAAGAGATGGCCACTGAGTTAAGAACCCAAATCTCACACAAACAAATCCTGTTATATCAGCTTAGCTTTGTTTACTGAGATGTGTTGCTTGCTTCTCTGGCCATCTGAACATAGCAGACTGCTTTATGACAGCCAAATACCACTTGAGGCCATCAGTGGCAAAAGTCTGGCTAGTTACTAAGCAGATTTTGTTTTCTTTTTCTACTTTCTGAGAGGATCTTCTTTCCACCCCTTGCCCCGCCTCTCCCTTGTAGAGCTGTCTTTTGATTCTGCTAAACTCATCTCTTGATTTCCTTCTCATGTAATTCCTCTTTCATTAAATATTTGTAATTATTTCTGATTCATGTGTGTGAGAAAGGAGAGAGAGAGAGATACTGCCTAGGTACCACAGTGCCCACGTGGAAGTCAGAAGACAACCTGTGGTGTTACTTGTTTCTTCCCACTACCTCAGGTTGTAAGATGTCCTGATTTCCTATTACTAAGATAAAATACTTTCTTTAAGGTATAAGATTTATAAGATATATATATATATATATATATATATATATACATCAAACTTTTTGTGATGATATTAATGGTCATATAGAGTACTAACTAATTTTAGAAAAAGGTTTCATCTACCTTTCCTATACTTGTTTTGGGTTTGAGTCTTTATCAGTTTTCCGGGGTGAACCATGAGCACACCTAACAGCAACCTTTAAAGTCTCCATAAGGAGGATGGGGCCCCACACAACGACTCCTCCAGGAGTGTGGAAAACACCACCTAAGGATCAGCTTTGAACTACAAACTGCCCAGAATAATTTCAAGGTGGCTAATTGAGAAGATCCAGCCTAACAGATTACTCTAGACTGGACTTGAGACAAGCTCTACACTTTCCCATTATGCATAGACTGGGGGAAAAAAATGAAACAGATACTTTTCCCAGGACTTGACAATTAATCCAAATTTTTCTTTTCAGGATACCCTAGAATACCATCACCCACAGACAACAGGAAGTAAATTTAAGAATACGACACTCACATTCCCAAGAGGTGGAGTAGTGGTTTTTGGTCATTCAATGGATTGTAGATATTTGTCATTGTTTAGTGGGCTTGGTTACAAGTTGTTATTGGTAATCATCAGGAAAAAAAAAGCTAAACAAGGAAATTAGATTCAAGGTTCTTGTTTTGAAAAAAAAAGTGGGTCCTGAGTAAATTGGGAGCATGGGGACCTTAGGAGAGGGTTGAAGGGGAGGGGAGAGGCAGGAAAGGGAGCAGAGAAAAACGTGAAGCTCAATAAAAATCCAAAAAAGAAGAAAAAAGGGGGATATAGATATGATAGGATAAAAGGGTAGATTATTGAATCTACTCTGTAAAGAAAAAAGGGAGAATATAGATATGACAAGAAGAAAAGGTAGATTATTGAATCTACTTTTAAAAAGCAACTACTAGTTTTAAATGTTATACATTGGATTGGACTTTTGTATATAGTATACAAATTCTATATATTGAGATTAATTTTGTTAGAACATATTATACATACATTTCTACTCTTATTCAAGGTATTGTACCTATATAACTAATTCAACAATATAATGCAAATTTCTAGTTCTTGAAAATTATTATTACCAACTGTTTAGGATAATAAGGAAATATAGGCTAGTAGTTAATCATCTAGTATAAGTGAACTTGTAGTCACATTAGGTATGTTTTCAAGGTCAAACAAAGATATATTTTAGGTAGACAGGTCATCTTCAAACACTTCAGAGATCTACAGAATATGTCATTTAAGATGTTTTACTAATAAAAAGGTTCTTTTTATTTTTTTATTATTTATTTATTTATTTTGACTATGAGACCTGTCTACTCCTGGCAGCACCAGTCAGAAAAAAATGATGGGCATCAAGAAAACTCCACATGGAGTTTATTTTCTTTGTGGCAAAAGTAAGCTACTGGGCAAGAAAATGCCCCTGCCTTGACTGCTGACAGTATGCTGTCCTAACCTGACAAGTAGGACACAAAAGAAAGTGACTGCCAAACATTGGCAAAACAAGGAGTGACAGCCCTTCAGAATATCCTGCTTCATAGAAAAGTCTGTGGGATATGGTAGGCCTGTAGTCCAAAGATGGATGACTCAATGTTTAAGAGGAACTTTGGGTAACTGTCCAGGTAGTCAGCTGTTTCTGTCATTAGTCACATTTTTTTTTGAAATTCGCTTATCACACTTCCTCCTTACACAGCTAATATTATTTCCTTCTTGGGTCTCTGAGGGAGTTGAAGACTATATAGTTATAGTATAATTTTCTTTGTTTACCAAATGCAGAATGCAAGTTTTGATAGACAGTAAATTAGGTATAAGACTTTGGACCCACCAAGATAGAATAGATATGGAATATTTTCTCCAACTTTCTCAAATGCAAATTGACTAGACATTATAGATGTACTTATTGCCTATATATATATTGTATATAGTTATTGTACTTACTGTATATAGTGTTTCTTATATTGGATATACCCTTTTTATTTTAGACAAAAAGAGGAAATATAGTGATATCTTATTTATGTTTTAATAAATAGAGGTCAAAGCTAAGCCACTATAAGTCAGGCAGTGGTGGCACACACCTTTAATCCCAGGATTTGGGAGACAGACGCAGATGGATCTCTGTGAGTTCAGATGCTGAAACAAATCCAGATGGTGATGGCTCACACCTTTAGTCCGAGTACTAGGGATTCACATACCATTAATCACAGCATTAGAGGGAATATAAAATGGGAGGAGAGGGCAGTTCAGGCTGCTTTAGTCTGTTTGGTCTGCTTAGTCTGCAGTCGCCCAGCCTTGGCAGAGGTAAGACTTCTTTAGTGGCTTGGCTACTTTGCTTTACTGGTTTTCAGGTTGAAAACCAGAATTTCAGGGAATTCAGGGAATTTCTGTCCCTGGGTTTTTATTATTCATGCAACTTGAAGGAGAGAAGGTTTATTTGGTACCCAATTGTAGGCTGCAGTCCATCACTGTGGGGAAGACAATGGTAACCAGAAGCAACTGTTCATATCACACTTGTTGGAGGAGGCTGCTTGTTGGTTCCTGGCTGCTCATTGGTTCCCAGCCACTTAGCCCAGAAATAATCACACAGAAACCATTTTATTTAAATCACTGCTTGGCCCATTAGCTTTAGCTCTTTATTGGCTAACTCTTACATCTTAATTTAACCCATCTCCATTAATCTGTGCATCACCACTAGGTCGTGGCCTACCAGCAAAGTTTCAGCACATCTGTCTCCATCAGTGGCTCCCTGGCTTCTCTTGACTCTGCCTCCTTTTTCCCAGCATTCAGCTTAGTTTTCCCCACCTAGCTCTGCTCCCCTATAGCTCTGCTATAGGCCCAAAGCAATTCCTTTATTTGTCAATGGTAATCACAGGACACAGAGGGGAAATCCCACATCAACACTCACAGTCAAGTGCAGGGAGCCATGAATTAATGCCCACATGCTACTCTTAGCTCACATACTCCACTCTTCAACACTCCAAGATATCCTGCCCAGGGAATGATTCCACACAGCGGATGAGTACTCCTGCCTCGATTAATTTAGTCAAGGTAATTCCACACTGACACACACACCAACACACACACACACAGAGGCCCACCCAATATACAGACTCCTTCCTTGAGATTCCCTTACCCAGATTTTTCTAGACTGTATCCAGATAACAAAACTAGCCACCAACGGTTCCAAGCACCTTTACTTGATGATCCATCTCTCAGACCCAGGCCCACTCTTTTCACAACTTCCAAAATTCCACTTTATTTCTCTTAGAAGTTGTTTCAAGAACCAGGCAAATTCCCTTTATTTACTGTCTTGTGTGTACCCTTAAGATGTCCAAGAAGTAGGAAAACAAAGGAGCCAGGAGGCAATGTCACCTCTCTGCTCTCTGCAGCTTGCTCTCAGACAGTGACATTCTCACTGGGGATGCATTTGGGCAGTTAAAACTGGTTAAACCAGGTCAACAACAAACAAAATTACTAACAGCATTTTCAGTGGTAAGCAGGCCACCGAGAGTCTCCATATTGATAAGGACAATAATTAGCAAATTTATTTATTATTTTGGGTACCATTTTTTCTGTGAGGAGAATAGAGAAGAAAATAAAACACAACATATTCTACACTCCACACAGTGAAATTGGCCCTAATGATGGTAATTTACCTCTAACTACAAAGTCGTTAATTGCTGTGTTTTAGCGAGTGTTTTCCCATGATGGTAACAGCTGGCAGTCGGTGTTTTAAGTTTAGGCTTTGATCAACGTGCTAATCAGTATAGCAGCTGGAAGTTTAGATAAGGGGCCAGGGTTTGGGGGTCGTCTTTGGTCTACCACCTATATGGGGGTTCATTGTCACAGCCATCCCCTGCTCGAGATGCTACAATAGTTCCAGGCAGCTGCGAGGTATGCGTGGTTTGTTTGCCTTTCAGCACATTTGCAGATGAAGCTTGACCGAAACACAGCCTCAGGTTTCAGTATACTTGTCCAGCAATTCTCAAAAGGATGACACTGGCCTATTTAGTGTGTGGGTGCACACACGTGTGCATGTGTGTGTGTAGTGTACGTAATCAAACCCAGGCCTTGTTATCCTAGGCTACCATCCCACCATAGCTCCAACCCCACCCCCAAGGAAACTCCAATTTCTATAATAGGAACATCTTAAACACAGCAATAGAGACAGTCTTCAAAGAGGTTTAAAATGTCATCAGTGAAGCATAGTACAAACATACGAAAGATTACAGAGGCAGCTAGGAAAGTGACGGAGCAGTAATGTTTTTCCGCAGAAAGCAATCTCAGGGTCGGTAGCCAGCCTCATTGAGGCTGGGTACAGGGTTCCTACCTCTGCCGTCACCATCATGGGCCATTGGTTACTCTAGGAGTAAAGGCACAGAAGGATTGAAGATACAAAAGTTTAGAACCTGACCTTGCTTTGTTGGCCATTAGCTGTGTGACTTGGGAAACATTTAATCTGTCTGAATATCATATTTTTAGTCCAGAAAATAAAATGATGTCATCTCACATGACTTCCAGAGCAAAATAAACTGAAAAAGTAATGAACACATGACAATCATTGTTGATGGCTGCATGAAGGCTGCTGG
>PVIU01015432.1:0-48319 GCA_004026605.1 Ondatra zibethicus | reverse complement strand
AAGGGATTCGTCCACCCATTGAGATGGTGTGCCTGATCTAGTGGGAGCTCACCAAGGCCAGCTGGACTGGGACTGAACGAGCATGTGATCGAAACAGACTCTCTGACTATGACTGACAATGGGGACTGACTGAGAAGCCAATGATAATGGCACTGGGATTTGATTCTACTGCATGTACTGGCTTTTTGGGATCCTAGTCCTGGATGGAGACGAGAGGGCCTTGGGCTTCCTGCCCTCTCTTAGGACTGGAGGGGAAAAGGGGAGGGGGAGTGGGGAAGCGGGAGGGAAATGGGAGGAGTGGAGGAGGTGGAAATTTTGAATGGTACTATTTATAATGCAATAATAAAAAATTAAATGTGGAAAAAAAAATTTAAAAAAAAGAAATTATGACATAGTCACGTCATAATAATGTAAATAGGCATGAAATAAGAGAGAATATGGTACAATCTTGAATGTCAGCCTGATGATATTTAGAACCACCATGAAAACAAACATCTTGGTATGTTTGTGGGGGAGGGTTTAGATGAGGTTAACTGAGGTGGGACTATCTCCCCTAGATACGGACAGCACCATCCTATGCTCTGAGTTTTAGACTTAATACAAAGGAAGCAATTAGCATGAGCACCTCCCTTCATCTCTCTGCTTCCTGACTGTAGATGCAGTGGGATGAGCTGCCTCATGCCCCTGTAGCCATGCCTTTCCCCAATGATGAGCTGTACCATCAAAATATAAGCTGAAAATAAACCCTCCATTAATGTCAATTTTCAGGATTATTGTTACGGCAATCATTAAAGTAACTCAAATGTAAGGATAAACTCCAAATTATAACACTGGGGAAAACTACCAAACACAATGGCTTGTGTCAGGTGATTTCACTTATATGACTGTCAAAACCGATACAAATAACCCATTATTTTAGAAGTCAGAACTGTAGTTTTCTTTGAAGGGTTTGATTTTCTGGGATCAACTAAGGACTGTGGTCCATAGCTTGATCTGGGTGATTTTACAGGTCGACTAATATATAAAAATGACTGAGCTACACTTCTATGATATTTACAGTTCAGAAGAAAAAGTCTTTGATGACTTATCATCATTTTGGAAAAATTGTAATTCTTAATTCTGGTCCCTTTTTTAAATAAGACCCCAAGTTCCTTCCCTGTAGCTGGGCTTCCTGTCACCTGAGAAATAATTCAGTGTTATTCTTTCTTCCTGCTCAGATTGCCAGTTATTTTTGGCTAAAGCTGTTCATTGCTGTTTTTTTTTCAATCTTCATGTATTCCATTTTGGGGAAATTCTTCACTTATCACACCTGTCAAAACATGTATGGTGAAATGTAAACAAGTTAGCTGACTATAGTCAGCATTTAGTTAATGTTATTAATACGCAGGTAAATGACCACTTAAGTCATCCCATCTCTCTTCCTCACAATAAGCACTCGTGTCAATAATTGACATGATTGGAACACAATTCTACAATGTATATAAAGAAAGCTAATTTTGATTTGAACTTATACTTCCTCCTAGGTGATGAGGGATGGCTGCTCTATGGGTATAGAAGACAGTCGGAGAGAGATAAATATTCTATGTATATAGTAAAGACCTGGAAGGATGGTGTCTCCATGTATAGCAGTGAAGAGTTGGAGAGGAATGACCTTTCTATGTATAACAGTAAAGAATTAGAGATGGATGGCCTCTCTACATGCAATAGTAAAGACTTGGAGGATGATGGCCTTTCTCTATAGCAGTAAAGAATTCACAGCATAACAAAAGGGGCAACTTGCCCAGTGCCTTACCCCTTTCACAGCTGGAGCGCCACCTGAACAACTTCATCATCTCAACAAACGGATTTTCCGAGTACCTGTTACTCTTCTAATGAAAAGCATGCATCCTAACTGAATTTCTCCAAAGTCACAGCTACAAACTGACTGGATAATTACTCATGACGTTCTTATAACTTTGGGACAGAATTTGTTGGTTTTTTTTCCATTCAACAAGTATTTATTGGGTGTTCAGAAGGTACAAAGCGTTACCATTGGATTCCTGGGGAAACCAAGAGGAACAAACCTTTACTCCAGTCTTCAAGGAGCTTATTAGGTTCTTTGTATCTTGTTTATTTTATCCTGATTAAATTAACACTTTATTTTGCCACCATAACACATCAGGGGCCTGTCTGCTTGTTACTTTTATGACTTTTCTGTTGCCTTTCCTCATTCTTTCTTTATTTCTTACCATTGCAATTCTACAGTTCTTTAAGAATAAAACTTACCCTCTTGGAATAATTTTAATATCCTACTTTTATTCCTTTAATAAAGTTCATATTCATTTAAGTAGTTATAAGCGTTCTTAAGAGAATCATGCATTTTAATTACAATTAGATAATGAATATTCGATTACTAGGATTCTGAAATAAAAATTATAATGCCAGTGATGGTAATGCACCATCTCCAGAATCTTTTATTATAGAATTATCAGTGAGGGTAATCTACTGAGAATAACTAATTTGTTCAAGCTGGTTAAAGCAAGTGCATGTGGAAGTGAATGGTTTAATATTACCCAATAAAAATGTACTCTCTTATTTAATGTCTTTTACTGGGAGACCATACAACACACCACTAATAATACCATTTCTGGATACAATGCCCTTTTGAGAAGCTGGACAATAGTTAGACTTTATAGTTGCCAGTGTTTAAAATGTAAATCAGCTGGACACAGAGCGCTTCCAGCTCTGTGTGTATCTTTTGATCTTTTTCTGTATTGCCACTCTGAATGTCTCCTGAATGACCATAACTAGCTCATTTCAAATAAGTAGACACAGAGAGAGCGTTACCTCTCTGACTTTTCTCAGAAATATCAATACTCTGGCATAGGGAGTAAGCTAGATCAAAAGCAAACACAGGCATTTAGGAGAGGGCAGAAGAGGGTGAGAGAAATGGTCTTTTCACTATGTCCATTCCAGGATAAAAATAGATAATGCTAAGGAAGGCAGGAAACAAATACTTAGAAAAGAGAAAATAAACCAATTGTGAGGCAGGTACAGACCCTGAGGGAACCAGGTAGAAGGCTTCTGATAAAGAAGAGTTTGTGTTTAAAAGAAGACAGAATTACGTAGCATCAAGAGATACTTGATTCACAATGTGTTTCACAGAATGGAGATTTACTGGATTTCTATAATCTATGTATAATCATCTCTCTGCATTTGATTTATGATTTTGGTTAACCTCACCAACTATTTTTTTTTCTCCTCAGTATTAAGAATTACTAGCATGTGCCGTCTATCAATCACAAATTTCCAGTAAAGAAGAGAAGTTATTTATTAGATTCAACAACAAGAACTATTGAGGGCTGGGGAGATGCCTGTGTTGGTGAACTGCTTGTCATGCAAGCATGAGGAACCAAGTAAGGGTCTCCCAAAGCTGAATTCACTGGCCAACCAGGCTAGCCAATCACTGAGCTCTGGGTTTGGTGAGTGCTCCTGCCTCAAAAGATACAATGGAGAACAACAGTGGAAGACATCAACATTGGCATCTGGGCTCCACATTCAAGAACACATGAACACAGGCTCACACATATAAATACTCCTCACAAATCTATCATGTACACGTGCACACACAAACACAAAAGCAAGGAAGATCATCATGTCTCTGGATATGGCATCTTTGACACACAGAAAGACTCCCAGTGTTACTTGGGAAGAATCTTTTCCACTGCTGCCCACTACCCTCATACTTTGGAATGTTAGGCTGAATGTGGATATGGTGCACTACCTGATGCTCATTAAACCCTGCCTGGGACTTTGATTATTACACAAAGCTCATCTAATTTCCGTGTAAGGTTTGGATATGGGCTTTAATTATATGTAGTTAAGCCTGCAGTGAGTTTGCGCATGCAGTGTCTGCCATGTTCAGAAGACATATTTCTGTAGCACATCTCCCCATGGTTAGCTCTTACATTCTTTTGGCCTCCTGCCGCAATGTCCTCTGAGCCTTGGACTGCTCAAAATTGGGCCGATAAACATTTCATCACAGACACGGAAGTGTCCCATGAGGTCCCAACTCTCCCAGAGAGACTGTTAGCAATTGACGGGAGTTAGTAGAGGTGTCATTTACTCTAGTGATTAACTAAAGATAACTTATTATTGCTCCACTAAATAACCTCCCACTGATGCTAAGACAGATAACTGTATATTAAACTCAGTGAGCCACACATGAAAAGAAGATATGAATGTGTGAGTGTGTGTTGGGGGGTTTACTTGTTCAAAAGAGTGGCTCCAGTGAGAAAAAGAGGGAGATGAAGGAGGGGATTGGGGATAAAAAAATGATTAAAATTCATTATACAAATATATGAAGCTGTCCAATAATAAAAATTAGAAATGTAGTGAAACAAATAACAACAATACTTATTTGGGCTAGTCTCACCTTGTTGGAAAACAATCTCACCTTTCATTGGGGTTCTGTGCATTTATCTGCTTCAGAAAGCCACTTAGAGAGCCCTGACTTGCTCTTCTCATTCATCAGTTTTTATTTTGACATAGGCATTCTACCTCGTAACTCATGTGCTTCTCCCAATCCTGAATAAAAACTAATTATTTTTTCTTGCTCACACTAGAATGCAATTTATGGTATCTCAGCATATTCTGACTCAAAAGTCAAACCATAACCACGCCATGACTCTGCTATGCTGGGAATAGTTTGGGTCAAGAGACGACTTGTCAAGGCTGTGTTTGCATGAAGCAGTCAGTAGTCTTTGGGGTCTGTGGAAGAGAGTTGAAAGACTTAATCCTGTTCTGAGGGCAATGGCTTGGGCTTGTGGAAAGGGAGTAGTTTCAAATAGAATGAGATGTCAATCACATGGCTTCAAGTAGCTACAGAAGCTGGGCAAGAAGGATACAAAACAAAAAGACCAATTCAGGTAACTTTCTTTATTGAAATAATAGCTGGTATTTGAGCTAGATATAGAGTAATGAACATTGGTATACTAAATGTCTGTCCTGGGACGGTATCAGAGATGTCAAAGCAGCGGCTGCATCAGGAGAGAGGGACACTGGCAGGTGTTACTGGACAACTGGGAAGCTTGTGTTTGTCTTCACAAGTTAGCCAGTTGCTGGGAGCTCTGAAATAGCCAAATAGAACCTAGGAATAGCCAATGATTATAAGCTTACTAATTCAATGGAAGCAGAAGAAGATATTTATCACATTTTTATTAAGCCTACATGGAGTAGAGAAACACAACTTTCAAAGGTCAAAGGAGGGACGATAAAATATTTAAAGCCCCAATTTCTGCCTGAGTTGTTATAATCACAATTTAATTAAAGTGAGATCTTCCTTTACAGTTATTTTCCATGAGGTTTTCAGAACTGTGCCCTATGCCATCTGTGACCTTGTAGAAACCCAGAATTACAGATTTCACCCAAATTCAGTGGAGAAGAATCTGCATTTAACAATGAATTGACCAACACTAGGGCACACGAGGCCTTACTGTTAGCTGAGGAGCTACTAGCAGTTCGTGGCTATTGGGAGAAGGAGAATAATTTTTCTTCATGGATGTAGTTCTAGGTAGGCTGCCCATGTTCCAAGGGATGGCCCCACACATATGCACATATGCACAACACTAATCAACTAGGAAAAAGTGGTGTGAAGTTGGGAGGGGATGTGTTATGGGCATCTATGGTGAGTTAGAAGTTAGAAAGTGATTTAAGTAGTTGCCATGGGTCAGAAGCATCATCTACATCTATGAAATAATCAAAAACATAAATTAAAAGCCATGGAACTATTTTTTCATACCTCTTTAAGCTCAACTTGCTTTCTATTTTATATATAAAGTTATACAACAAACTGTTTAGGGAATTTACAGCTTTAATTTCAGTACATCAACTCTACTGATAGCTTTAGAATTGCAACATGATTATTTTCTTAATTATCTGAAAGTGCACTCACTGCAATCTTGAGCCACACTGACCTACAAAAAGGTCGCTTCTAACTCTCTTCCAGTCTAGTTCAGTTCTGCTGGGTTCCCCAGGGTGATATTCTTAATCTCATCATTGCTTTGCCAGGTTTTTAAAATTTTAGTAATGTGAGCCTATAATTATTGCCTTTAATTGTTCAGTTCACTTGACCTGGTCCCTAAACCCATTGGTTTTTCTGGTTGGAAGCTTTACTTATTTCCATCACCTTTTCACTCTTTATTTCCCACCCTTATCCTCACTCTTCCTAACTAGCTGTTATTACTTCTTCATAAACAAGCAGCTCACCTTAGCTTCCTTCAGTACTTGTGAGGAAATTCACAATTGTATTTATATCTAATTCCATATTGACATGGGCTTTTAGTTTCCCACTAATTTAGTAATCCTATTAAATGGCTCTGCACTTCCTTTCCTACATCTCCTTTTCATGGGTCTTACTGGTATATATTAAAGTATATAGAGTAATGGATTTTATTTTAATATTTCCAAGCAGGATAATAACATATTTTGATATATTTATCCATTCTACTCCCTTTCACTTTCCTCATCCTTAATACTCCCCCTTTCACATTCATATCATTTTTCTACTACCTAAATTTCACATCTGAGAAGAAACACAGACTTTTTTCAAGATTTATTTTTTCTTTTTTTTAAAAAATTTTATTGATTTTTATTGAGCTCTACATTTTTCTCTGCTCCCCTCCCTGACTCTCTCCTTCCCTTCAACCCTCTCCCAAGGTCCCCATGATCCCAATTTACTCAGGAGAGCGTGTCTTTTTTTTTTTAACCCATGTAGATTAGATCTATGTATGTGTCTTTCTTAGGGTCCTCATTGTTGTCTAGGTTCTCTGGGATTGTGATTTGAAGGTTGGTTTTCTTTGCTTTATGTTTAAAAACCACTTATGAGTGAGTACATGTGATAATTGTCTTTCTGTGTCTGGGTTACCTCACTCAAAATGATGTTTTCTAGCTCTGTCCATTTTCCTGCAAAATTCAAGATGCCGTTATTTTTTTCTCTGCTGTGTAGTACTCCATTGTGTAAATGTACCACATTTTCCTTATCCATTCTTTGGTCGAGGGGCATTTAGGTTGTTTCCAGGTTCTGGCTATGACAAACAATGCTGCTATGAACATAATTGAGCATGTGTCCTTGTGTCACGACTGAGCATCTTTTGGCTATATACCAAAAGTGGTATTACTGGGTCTTAAGGAAGGTTGTTTCCTAATTTTCTGAGAAATCACCACACTGACATCCAAAGAGGTTGTACCAGCTTTCATTCCCACCAACAATGCAGAAGTGTTCCCTTTTCTCCACAACCTCTCCAGCATAAGCTGTTATCAGTGTTTTGGATCTTGGTCATTCTTATAGGTGTAAGATGGAGTCTCAGAGTTGCTTTGATTTGAATTTCTCTGATGACTAAGGACATTGAGCATTTCCTTAAGTGTCTTTCAACCATTTTAGATTCCTCTGTTGAGAGTTCTCTGTTTATGTCTGTACTCCATTGTTCTATTGGATGATTTGTTCTTTTGATGATTAATTTCTTAAGTTCTTTGTATATTTTGGAGATCAGACCTCTGTGTGATGTGGGATTGATGAAGATCTTTTCCCATTCTGTAGGCTGTTGTTTTGTTCCATTGACTGTGTCCTTTGCTTTACATAAGCTTTTCTGTTTCAGGAGGTCCCATTTATTCATTGTTTCTCTCAGTGTCTGTGCTACTGGGGTTATATTTAGGAAGTGGAAACACAGACTTTTGAAACTAGCTTATTTCACTTAATATAATGACCCTATTCCCTTCATTGTCTTGAAAAACCCAGCTTCACTCTTACTTATGGCTGAACCATTGTGGCTCCACTATGTATATATGCTATATTCTCTTTATCCATTTGAAGCTGTATATGAAGACAGGAGAGTTATGAGACCATGGGAAGGGAAAGGAGCTCTCATACTAGGGATGGGGCAGTCTGGTGGGAGCTTCCAGTCAGCAGAATATTTAAGAAAAAAAAACTATAGCACAATTAACATTAGCAGTGAAGGCTGCCCTTATAGGCATACTATTTTTTAAACTAAGAATCAGCTAGTCTTAAGAACTGGCATATTCTGGGTACTCCAAGTAGGACCATTAACTCTGGTTAACGATTACCTAACTTTCTATGCCCCTGTGATCTAGTGCTTTGCCTTACCATTGCAATACTGCCAGGTACTCCTCAGAATCCACCTTGTGACTTCATTTTGGCTTTTTAGTGGCCCTTGGAAGACTAAGTCTTCAAACCCCACCCAATCATAGGTGTGAAAAGACAGTGAGATGCTGCTTCCTCAGAGAAGTTAGTTATACTCACGTTCTTGGTTGCATCTCACTCCTTCCAGAGGAAGGAGTTTCTATTAACCAACGTGCTTAAAATCCATATTAAAATATATTTAATAAACCCTCACTCTGCTTCAGACTGGTTCATCCCAATATTCCTCTCTGCATTGAAGCCAAGGATCCAGTTTTACCTCAGTCAAGGTCCATCCAAGATCAAGGGGACATCTTCAGGCTGCTGAAGATGCCAGCATGGGGCTGTGCATCCCTTTTTGTCATGACAGATACTTTCATACACTGACAGACACTAAGGCTTGTTCCATAAATTGGTGTGTGAAGAGTGTCAAAATAAACACAGGTATGAAGATGCATCTGTGTGTGATGACTTTGTTTTCTATAGGATGGGCCCAGGAGAGATGAAGTTGTATCATAGGGCACTTCTACTTTTCATTCCTTGGGGAACTACCATACTGGTTTGCACAGTGGCTACACTAATTTCTTTCCTTACTAGTTGTGTATAAGGGTTCCTGTATTATAATTGGCATCTGTTGCTCTCTGTATTCTGATAACAGACCTTCTGATGTGGATGAGATGGCATCTCAGTGTAGTTCTGGATTTGCATTTCTCTGAGGGCTAAAGATATGGAACATTTTATTTTTATGTACTTCATTTGGAAAGCGTCTGATTAGTTCATGTTCTTGTATTGATTGGATTATTGATATGTTAGTGCTTAAACATTTTACTTCTTTATGCGTTCTATGTATTAATCTCCTATTGGATGAGTAGCTGGCAAAGATTTTCTCCCATTCTGCAGACTGTGTCCATCACTTGTTTCTTTGGCAGGGTAGAGCATTTTGCATTTGATGCAATCACATTTGTGAGTTCTTGCTATGAAGTCCGCAGAGATGAGAAAGCTTTTCATAAATTCATTGTCTAAGTCTAGAATTTGAAGTGTTTTCTCCTGCTGCACTAAGTCTTCCATTAAGGTATGGGATCTATTTAGGATTGATTTTTATATAGCACAAGATATAGGGGTCTTCCACATGTGGGTGTCTAGTTTTTCACTCTTCTAATGTGGACATCTAGCTTTTCAATCTTTTTCTTATAACTGAATCATTCTTCTCTCTCCTCAAACCCCATGTACCTTCTCTTCTGCCTGCCTCTGCAGATAACATTATCTAGAAAGGCAGTTTTGGAAAGGCAGTCTTGTATTCTTTCTCAGCAGCAGAACTAGGTCACAGAAAAGGGGAACCAATGATACTGGGCACCTACTGTACACATGCGGATGACAAGCATCAACTGTTAGATGGGTGGGCAACCCCACCACCTTCCCAGTCAGTTCATTTTCCACTCGTTCTCTTTTTTACATCTGGCCAGCAGTCCCTTCCCACCACACTTCAATGTCAGCATGGGATTTGATTTCTTATCTCAGGAATAAAAGTAGAGTCAATCAAGGTGAATGAAGTCATCTCCCCACTTTTGTATTTATTTACCTCTGAGCCTATGTCTGAATATGGAATTTTCTCAATATAGTGGATGTGGTGTACCTTCATGTGGGCCCACTTCCAATCATTCACCAAATTCCATTGCCTCTCGCTGGCTCTTTGTGGCTGTTTCACTTTCATTGTCATGTTTTCTCTTGCCTTTGGGTCATTACTCCCAGAGTGACGTACCCTACAATAGTTCTCATCTTAAAAACACCTGTATTTATTTTCTCATATTTTTTTACTTTCTTACATTATTTCATTTCCCTGCTATTCTTTTCAGGGATAAGAATCCCTTAGAAGAGCTATAGCTTTTCAATCAGTTAATATTTTTCTAAAGAAATACAAAATCAGAAGAGAGAGAAACACTTTCAATAAAGGAAACTTTCACAATCTGGACCAAGAGTTTTGCTGCTGACACGTGCCAGCATAGAGAAGAGCTGGGAAGTCAGGAGGCAGCACCGAGGAACAGATGGCCCTGATCAGAGTCCAAAGGAACAGTCTGAGATTCACAGGTGTGCAGAGGCTAACTCATGACCTTCTTTGCTCTGACTTGGGACCCTGAAAACTGTTCTTTAGAGTTAAGATACCAGGACCACATATGTTCAGATATTGACCCTGAGATTTCAACTTTCCCAGTGTCTCAACAACAAGCTCAGATACCACAGTTCTTAAACATTTTTCACAAAACAACTTTTCATATTTCCTGAAGGTCAAAACTACTGGTGAAATATTCTTCCATCTTTTGTTTGTTCAAATAGACCAATTTTTGTTCTAGTAGTAGAAATAAAACGTTCTTATTTTTTATTTGTTTTTAACTTTTTACTCTTTGAGGGCCCGCCACCCAGCTCACAAATATATACATGGTGACTTATTCTTACTTATGAATGTCTGACCTTAGCTTGGCTAATTTCTAACCAGTTTTTCTTTTATTGTTGATTTTTTATTGTTTTTATTGAGCTATACATTTTTGTCTGCTCCCCTCCATCCCTTCCCTCTCCCTTTCTACCATCTCCTGTGGTCACCACATTCCCAATTTACTCAGGAATTCTTGTCTTTCTCTCCTTCCTATGTAGTTCTACACATGTCTCTTTTAAGGTTCCCGTTGTTGTCTAGGTTCTCTGGGGGTTGTGGACTGTAGGCTGGTTTTTCTTTGCTTATGTCTAAAAGTCACTTATGAGTGTGTAAATACTATATTTGTCTTTCTGGGTCTGGGTTATCTTACTCAATATGTTTTTTTTTTCTAGATTCATCCATTTGCCTGAAAATTTCAAGATGTCTTTTTTTATTTTTTTTTTTACCACTGAGTAATACTCCATTGTATAAATGTATTATATTTTCTTGATTCATTGTTTGGTCGAGGGGCATTTAGGTTGTTTCCCATTATTCTTTTCATATTTCTTTCTAAATATTTTTTACTTATATGTTTTCCAGGTGGCTTATTCTTAATTCACTTATTTCTGATACAATGATATAATGTTCTTCAATCATTAGAAAAATTAACATTTTCTAGGATGTTTAAGCCACTGTCTCCTATATCATGTTCCTGTGAAGTTTGGGAGAATGGAAAAACCACTTTTTGAATTCCAAAGATTCATAAACCTAGGAAGATGTGCTCAATAAAATTAGTATTAGGGACATGAGTATCCCAACCTTAACATTAAACAAAATAACACACACATGCGTGCGTGCATGCATGCACATACACACACACCCAGAGAGAGAGAGAGAAAGACAGAGAGAGAGAGAGAATATACCAAGGCTTGTTAAGGATGAAGAGTAAAAAGCTTTAAATCATTTTTATAGGTTTGTAAACTGGTAAAAGTAAGGGAAACAGTATTTACAATTATCAACTAAGGTTTGAAGATTCATATGGTCTTTGATCAGTGATTCAACTCTTAGATAAAAATAGGTCCAACAACAAAAATGTCCATATAGATCAGATAAAATATTATTCTACAACATTGTAACTGGAAATAATCTAAGTGTTATTATTTCAAGGTTTTACATCTAAAATCCATTTGTTAAGATTATGTCTCCTTAGAAGATGGGATTAGGAGGTAGGGCCTTTGGATTGCTATTGGGGAGGCTCACAAATGGGATGAGTGCCCTTATAAGAGAACTAGCATCAATCCTTCACTCCTCTGCCAGGTGAACACACAAGCAGAAGGTGGCATCTTTGAAGAAGCATGGCAGACATTAAATCTACTGATACCATGATCTTGAACTTCCAGCTTCCAGAACCGCGGGAGAGATCTATTTTGTTTAAAAACTACCTTGCGCTTTTGTTCATAGACTGAAGGTGCTAACACAGAAGGTATTTGTCAACAATTTAAATGGTGGCAGATTTATACTACAAAAACTGTAAACATTGTAAAAGCTTCTGCATAAATAGATGAATCTCACAATCATCTCAGTTCTAAAACTGAACAAAAGTAATCTAAACACTGTTATTTTTTATATTAAGTATAAGAATTTTTAGCTTAATTCATGGTATTATAACTCAGAACGTTGGACACTTAACCAGGAAAGTATCTCCCACTCAGTGGTGCCTCACCTCTTTAATTTATATTGTATTTTCATGAGCAGTGTCTTTTGGGAGAAGTCACTATACAAGTAAGATCTCATATATGTATATATATAGATATAGATATCTATATCTATATATCTATATCTTTATTGTTTTATGAAAATAGGTATTCTGCCTGTATGTATGGTGTGGGAGGTCCTTCTTTCTATGTGTTGCTTTTATTGGCTAATGAATAAAGAAACTGGCTTGGCCTATGGCAAGGTAGAACTTAGGTGGGGAAAGCTAGGCTGAATGCTGGGAGAAAGAGGGCGGAGTCAGAGAGAAGCCATGTAGCCCTGCTGGAGACACATGTAAGACAGAACTTTACCTGGTAATCCAGAGCCATGTAGCGATACACAGATTAATGGAGATGGGTTAAAATAAAATGTAAGAGATAGCCCATAAGAAGCTATAGCTAATAGGCCAAGCAGTGATTTAATTAATACAGTTTCTGTATGGTTATTTCAGGTCTGAGCTGCCGAGTGGAGTAACACCAATCGGCCTTCCTACAACACATGTATGTCTGTATTCCAAGTGCCAGAAAAGGGCACTTCAGATTGGAGTTACAGGTAGTTGTAAGTCACTGTGTGGGTGGTGGGAATTGATGTTGGGTCCTCTGAGAGCAACCAGTGTTATTAAGTGTTGAGCCATACCTCCAGTCCCTGATCTCACATATTATGGTTAAAAAACAAAACAAAAACAAACAAACACACACATATAAAAAAACACCCTGCAAAATAAATTAGTAACAGCCATTGGGTACATGAAGATTAAAGGTGATAAAAAGATTTTACTTATATAAGTGTGTATGACTTTTGGATTTTGAGCCAAGAGTTTTCTAATTTTTGATAACTATAAAATATTAAACAGTAAAATAAATCTCTATGAGAGTCCTGTGGTACATGAGTTGGAAAGGGATGAGTGAATGTGCTTCATGTTGGGGAGGTGAGTCGTCTTGCACCAATGGTGGACAGGGTAGTGCAGCTGGGTTTCTCTCAGACTAACTGCAAGATTTTAGCAGTGAATATGCTTACCAACTGTGTCAAGGTTTAGCAGTAATAAGAGGAGAGATAAGACTTTTATTCTGGATGTTTCCAACATTTTTATTCTGTTTTGCATCCCAGTTAAACGCTGCTTAGAAGAAAACACATCTCATGTATTGTGTTTATTTCATTGAAGGCTATTCTTTCCCCTCCTGCCAAACAAATAATACCCTTGAGATATTTTCTATGAGTCCTTTGGAAAACATTATTATAAATATACACATAAATATTCACTCGTGTATTCTGTGCTTCTTAAAACATGAGAAGTAACCAAATTCTATGTCATAAAATTCAAATTTAATAACGCATATTTATTGAATTTACTTGAATAGTTATTGTTTTTATGATGGCTGAAAGAGCTGGTATATATGAGCAAAGCAAGGAGCTATGTGAGCTAAGTGGGCTACAAATTCTGAATTGTTTTCAAGATTTGCAATGTGCAAACCATGATTTTCATTTTACTGTGGAATATTTTCTTAGAGAAGAATATCTCACTGTAAATAGGTCCTCTGTTAAATTGTGCTTTAATTACAACCCATAATTCTTAGATTTGAGTATGTACCCTGATCCAGAGACATCCCCTGTGTCTTTCTGTGTCTACATGCGTCCTGCTGTTGCTCTTCAACCTGTATCTCAAGATACATGTACTGTGCATCGTTCTTTGCTCTTGTGGTGGTTCAGTTTGTGTTCCTGGGGTATTTTGCCCTAGAACCAGAGGATCCTGTCTCTGTGATTGACACTGAGAGGGAAGCAGGCCAGTAAGTGACTCTCTAACCTCTGATTCTGTACCTTCACATGATTTTCTCAACTACGTAAAAAATGTACTAGAATGCAAGTTCTGTAAACAAGGTATGGAGCAACCACAGTCCACTACCTATCTAACTTCCTCCCTCCCTCCCTCCCTCCTTCCCTCCCTTTTTTCACAGTGTCCCTCCCTCCTTTCACAGTGCTAGCTTTTGAAGAAAGGGGCTAGCAAATGCTAGGCAAGCACTCTGCCATTGAATTATAACCCACAAGCTGAGAACCTCAGTCCTTCTACTCAGCCAGATATTAATGAGGCTTGCAGAAATGCAGTAGTGCTACATCTCACTAATCTCTTTATTTTGAAATAATACAGTCTTTAAAATTTATCATTTTTTATTGTTTTTTTTATCGAGCTATATATTATTCTCCACTCCTGTCCCTTCCTCCCCCTCCCCTTCTACCCTCTTCTATGATCCCCATGCTCCCAATTTACTCAGGAGATGTTGTCTTTTTCTACTTCCCATGTAGATTAGATCCATGTCCCTTTTAGCATCTTCTTTGTTGTCTAGATTCTCTGGGATTGTGAATTGTAGGCTAGTTTTTCTTTGCTTTATGTCTAAAAGCCACTTATGAGTGAGTACATATATTTGTCTTTCTGGGTCTGGGTTACCTCACTTGATATGATGTTTTCTAGCTCCATCCAATTGCTGACAAATTTCAAGATGTCATTCTTTTTTTCTGCTGTGTAGTACTCCATTGTGTAAATGTACCACATCTTCTTTATCCATTCTTCAGTCAAGAGGCATGTAGGTTGTTTCCAGGTTCTGGCTATGACAAATAATGCTGCTATGCACATAGTTGAGCACATGTCCTTGTGGCACGATTGAGCATCCTTTGGATATATACCCAAAAGTGGGATCGCTGAGTCTTGAGGTAGTTTGTTTCCTAATTTTCTGAGAAATTGCCATACTGATTTCCAAAATGGCTGTACCAGTTTATACTCCCACCAGCAATGGAGGAATGTTCCCTTTAGCCCACATCCTCTCCAGCATAAGTTACAATCAGTGTTTTTGATCTTGGACATCCTTACAGAAATAATACAGCTTCTAAAGCACGTCAGCAAGCTGCTTTAAAACAGATGAATAAACAGTTTCGAATCTGGCATAAACTTTAAATACATTAAATATTGACATATAAATCTCTCTAAAAGTTTTTGCGATCTTATATTGATATGGTTAGATGAGATTCTTATATTTAATTTTTTCTGATAAATGTTATAAACAAATGTTAGGGTTAAAACAGTGGGGTCAAGAGAATACTGAGAAAGGTAAATAAGAGGACTTGGAAATGAATATGAGACAGCTAACTGACCAGGTGAGAGGATGGACAGGGCACAGGGACAAACAACAAAGCTGGTCTCAGTAGGCTCCACCCAACTCTAATAAAGCTGCACCCCCAGTAGCATATCCAAGGCATCATTGCCCTTTGCTCTATTAAGCTTCTTAGGTTACAAGTAGTTCTGCCTTTATACACATTTTTTTTTCTAATTATAACAGATGAATTGTGGGTAAGGATAACTGCTACTAAAATCTCCACCTATTTCAGGAAGTAGACTATTCCCTGCCCCAGGGTGGGAAGAATGGTAGACCAGGACTCGAAAGTCCAGATGCTGGAGGTATTCCTAGGCCATTGCCACTAGCTTTGACCTTCTTCACTTTGGACAGTCCACTTTGCTTTTGCTTTCTTACCTGTTAAAACTAAACCTGATGATTTCTTTACTCTACCTGTGCTCCAGTGTTAATTCTCCTCTGACATCAGTGGTTCTCGACCTTCCTAACACTGTGACCCTTTAATAAGTTCATCATGTTGTGGTGACCCCCAACCATAAAATTTCATTGCTACTTCAAAACTGGAATTTTGCCTGGTCTACAAGACCTAGTTCCAGGACAGGCTCCAAAGCTACAGAGAAACCTGTCTCAAAAAACCAACCCCCCAAAAAAACTGTAATTTTGCTAATGTTATGAATTGCAATGTAAATAACTGATAACGCATCATACCTGATATAGGATCCCCCAAAGGGGCTGTGACCTACAGGTTGAGAAATGCTGGTTTAGAGCATAATTGCTGGAATCTCCTGCCATGGTTACAATTAAAAAGAAAATGAAAGGAGGCTTGTTTCTTTATCTATCCTGTCTTATCCATACCCCATCAAGGTAAGAGGAATTAATCCTTATTTATATACTTAGGCATACAAAAATGCAAAATGGCATTTTTTACCTCACTAACATTTCAGATCTTGAGAGGCCATTCTGCTACTTATGAATGGTGGGAAATCCTGGGTCAGGGTTACATAGCTGCTGCGCTGATGGATGCCATTAGGAAAGTTACTTTACATTAGGAAAGTAATTGGGAAGAACAGTTTTATAGGAATTCTAGGGACAAGATAGGTTAAATGAAGATAGATATTGTAGAGATCTCTGTATAGTGGAGTAACTGTAGAAATCCACCTTCTACATATATTCAGGGTTGCTTATACCTCATAGATTGGGATGGGCACATATTTTTTCCTGACATTGTATGCATCAGTATTCAAATAAGAATACAAAGAATTTATCTTGACTATGTTGAAGCCTTGGTCTACAGATAAGAAGATTAGCCCCATGTTTTCATACACAAGGAGAAGTATCAACAGTTGTTACAAGGTGAAACAAAAGCTAGAAGTCTGAATATCTTACTTAGGGAATAATACAGAGCTTATACCAGGAAACCCCAAACTCCTAGACTAAGGAATGATGTTTGCACATCCAATTCCCATAAAAATGATTTTTTTTCAGCGCACAGCTTTGAAAAGAAATGCTTTAGTTGACCTCAAAAGAGGGCAATCCATACCATGTTAAATTGCACATCACCTAGTAACACGATGAATAAAACACAGGAAAGAAAATGAGACTTGGTCTATCTGCATTTAAGAGGTACTTGTCAAGACACAATAAAATAGATTGCATGAAAGCATGTTAAAAACCATAAATCATTTCTCATAGAAGCTATTATTATTAATAGCTCTTTCATCTTCCATACATTTCCAAATGAAGGTCTTGGTGAATGGTCAAACTTAAGACAGCACAAATAGGAGAAAAGAATATCTCCTGTAGAAGCTGCCTCTACTGCTTCATCACTCACTTTAAAGTTTTTGTACTGATACATTAATAGAACTCTTAGCCAAAAGATTTTTAAGTCTGGCCCCCTTTTAAAAGAGCATTCTCTGTAAACCCACACTGTGGTGCTTTGAATGAGAAGTGTGTCCAACTAGCTTATGTATCTGAACATTTTGTCCCTAGTGGTGGTGCTGTTTAGGGGAGACAGACCCATGCTGGAGAAATTCTCTGGGGGTGGGAGTTGAGGGTTTTTAGCTCTGCTATACTTTCAGCTCTGTCTCTTACCTGCATGTGGTTGAGATGTGAGCTTTCAGCTTCTTGCTACGGCAGTGTTTGTTGGTATACCTCCTGGCTGTGGAGCCATAAGTCAAAGCACACTTTTTTCTGAGTTGCTTTTGGGCATGGCTTTTATCACAGCAACAAAAAAGTAAGTGGTACATCTCCTCCTCTGTAATTTTGTCTTCTACCATTAATTCAGATCTGACTATTAAGTTTCCATTCAGCCCTAGTCTAATAATAAATTGTACACCAAGACTACTTCTACCACACTGCCAGAGCTATTGATGATCAGTTTTCTTTCATACAGAAACTTAGAATTACAAAATGACACTAGGACCTATCTCTTCTGCATGTATTATCTTTTTGGGAACCTAGTCTATTTGGATGCATACCTTCCTAGGCCGGGATGGAGCGGGGAGGGCCTTGGACTTCCCACAGGGCAGGGCACCATGCCCTCTTTTAAGGAAGCAGCAGGAGGGAGGACGGGGGAGCGGGAGGGGACTGGGAGAAGGGGAGGAAATGTAAATTGTTTTTGAATGGAAAAAATAAAAGAATATGGAAAAAACCCAAAATTATAATTTTGTAAATTGTATAATTATATGTAAAATTATATTTACATATATTTACAAAATTATTCTATTATAAAATAGTAGAGACATTCAGTTTCCCATGTACTTGAGGAGCTATATGATCCTTTCTACATAGACTACTTTTGATTTGCTAAATTCTCATGTTGTCAAACTTTATTCTCAATTTTCATGTTTATATATCCATAGATTAGTGTTATCCTCAACCTTCACAGACAATGAAACTTAACATTTCACTAAAACCACAAAACTAAAGTTTCACATTGAAGAACAATTAAAAAAATTAATATGGAAAGCAAAAATGAAAAGGATTTTAACAAAGACTAACATATTTAATGCATGAAGGGGGCTGGGAAAATAGCTCATTCTGTAAAAGGCATGTCTTGCACACATTGGATCTTGAGTTCTAGCCTCATAATTTCATAAAATTAAAAGAGGCTGGTGCGGTGCTGTGTGCATACAGTCCCAGAGCCGAGAAGGCAGCCTGAAGTAAAACCTTACTTGCCAACTGATTTGACCCACTTGGCAAGTTCTAGGTCAGTGAGAATGAGAGATCCTGTCTCAAAAATGTAGACAGTTTCTGAGAAATCATACCCAATGTTATCCTGTAGTCTACTCATTTACACACACACACACACATACACACACACACACACACACACACACCTACAGACACAAACAGAAACACAGACAGACAGATACACAGACAGACAGACACACAGACATACACATACACACACACATACACACAGACACACACCTACAAACACAAACAGAAACGCAGACAGACAGATACACAGACACACAGACAGACACATACACAAACACACATAGACACACAGACAGAGACACAGACACAAAGACAGACACACACAGATAGACACACACAGAGACATACACACACACACACAGACATACACACACATAGGCAGACACACATACACACACAGACAGATACACACAGACAGACACAACACAGTCAGACAGACACACATACAGAATGGGGGTGGGGAGAGAGAAATAGTCCTCATATTAATATCTGGATTTTTTCTTTCAAGGAAATTTAGGCTTGTGCATATGAGATGTTTACAGAAATCTTCCCTATTCCTTAGGCTCATATATACAGTACAAAAAAGCTTCTCATCTTTTAATACAGTCACAGGTACTTTTTCATATGTATGTTCTGTGTGCATATGAGAAATGCCTTTTGCCAAATGAATGAGAGTTACCTTTAATATGTAAGGATGCCAATGCTATAAGACAGCTTATAAAAAGCAACCAAACATATGTATTTTAAAATGCACAACATAATTGAATGCTAGTATATTCATATATATGTGAATAATTCACCCATAAATACAATCTTTCCCTCTATTTTTAATAATATTTTCTTTATGTATTTCTATGAGTAAAAACATTTATGCATTCTAACAGATTCTATCAACATAAGGAGATAGAGAATGTCTTTGGATTCTAAACACATTGCTGAATGGATAAATAACTGAATGGGTATAGGGTCATAGGAATATTAATTAAAAATGAAAATGATTATACGAAATTTTAGAAAAAAATTAGTTATTGCCCTAAATAGCAATGATTTTGCTTAAAATAATTATGTTTTACACTAAAATAATTGATTAATATATATAAGCATCAGATCCATGCTGCTGAATCAGTGTTCTTAACTGGCAGGACGCACACAAGCAGCACTGTGGTGAGCATCTTCAGTGAAGTCCACATAGCAGCACTGTCTTTCCTACTTGCTGCCATGGTTCTGCATAGTGGTAAGACTGTCAAAATTCAGTGATATCTCATTCCACAATAAAACTCCCCTTGACACAAACACTAGCTTCTATTTTATTTAATATAAGGGTAGGTCACTCATGAGTTGCTTCCTGAGAACACGCAATATCTTAACCCATCCTAAATATGATTTGAAGAAAGTGTTGGAAGCTAGTTTAACATTCATATCATAGAAGTCTCTGGAGTAGGCACAGAAGCAATGGTTCTCTATCCGTGGTTTATGACCTCCTTGGTGAGTTAAATGACCCCTTTCTTTCATAGGGACCGCCTATGACCATCTGAAAACAGATGTTTATCATACAATTCATAATAGCAGCAAAATTACAGTTGTGAAGTAGCAAGGAAAATAATTTTATGTTTGGGGGTCACCACGACATGAAGACTGTATTGAAGGGTCACAGCATTAGGAAGGTTGGGGATCACTATAAAATGGGAGAATGACATATAATACTCACGGCAGTGCATCATCTCACTCCTTATTTTTCTGTATCTTAGCGACCAATCAATTCTCACCTTTTTCTCCTGAAAAGAATTCATTGTTCTTCTCCTCTTTCTGCCTATCCCTTCAGTTTCATCTCTTCCAGATGTGTGTGGCTTCTTTTAATGTAAAATGCTTTAATGTCTATAAGTGACTAGGGTGTGTCCACTAGTTTTCTATTTCTGTATTTTCAAGTTCTAGCTTTTGGCACTCATGAATATGATACTGTTTGAGGCAGAACCTTTAAAAATCTAGTTAAGTCTGATTTAATATTGGTCCTCATCCCCCGACCGGTGTCCTAATAAGAGGAAGGGGATCTGTATATAGACACAGAGAGGATGGAATGTGTTAGAGTTGAGTATGAAATAATCTCCCATAGTCTCATGTATGTGAACACATGGTCTCCAGCTAGAGGCATTGTTTTTGGAGGCCATGTAATGTTTAAGAGGTGACATTTGGCTGGTAAAAATAGGCCTTTAAGTGTCCCCTCTCTGGTTCAAGCTCTCTGTTTCCCGAGTCACAAAGAGGTGAACAAGCTATCTCATGTTCCCCTTAAAAAAGCGGTGAGTTGCTCTCACTGCCATTTCTTCCCTGCCACAATGGACTATATCATCTGAAATGTATGCCGAATAAACTCTTCCTCCTTAAGCTGTTTCTGCCATGTATTTGGTCATGGCAAAAAGAAGTGGATTCAAAAAAAGACAATAGAGGTGGAAGACTGGCCTAGGGGATCTACAAGTAAGGGAGCAAGGAGGATTTCTGGCAGCTATTAGAGGTCATAAAAGAGACCACAACTATTGCACGGTGGTGGCACTTGCCTTTAATCCCAGCACTCAGGAGGCAGAGGCAGGTGGATCTCCGTGAGTTCAAGGCCAGCCTGGTTTACAAGAGCTGTTCTGGGACAGGTTCTAAAGCTACAGAGAAACCCTGTCTCGAAAAACAAAACAAAAGAAAGAAAGAAAGAAAGAAAGAAAGAAAGAAAGAAAGAAAGAAGACCACTACCACTGAAAACTTGATTTCAGACCTTGAATTGTAAGAGAATAAAATTCTTGAAAGCTACTTAATCCATGATAGCTTCATTATTGTAGCCTTACTAAGCCCTTTTGATATGATTAGCATAATGAACAGAATTGGGTTTCCTCAGATGGGAGAAGGAGCATCTATGGCTACTTTGATGTTAATATTTTCGTTTTAGACTGCTGACCTCATGAGCATGTCTTTCAGTGGACCTGATAATTTGCACTGCCCATTCTGGGTTGGGGAATATTGATATGAACACACACTGTTCACAGAGAACTTCCAGTTCGGGGGAGAAGACAGAGGAACCTTGATCAAACTTGAATAATATGGAGGATTTATAAAACATGCATATGGGATCTGAAGAAATGTGAACACTTATATTTGGTCAACATGCAAATCATTTTCATGACTTCTGTGTGTCGTGTGCTTAGTTGTACATTTTTCAAGTTCCCATGCATGATGACAAGAAATGAAAAATTTTCTTATACCTTTATCTATGGTGTAGTTGGGAAGGGAGACAGGCTTGGAGGATGTTACAGAAGGACTTCTTCCTTATGGACTTTGTGCTCAACCTCTTGTTTCCCTGGTAACTCCCTTCCCAACTACACCATAGACCTGATAAAGGAATAAGTAAGTTGTAGTATGAAAAGATTTTTACACCAGCCCAGAATGGAGTATAATAAAGGTTTATTTATTAGGGGGTAAACTCACAGAAAGAGTAGTGATCCTCAGTCCTTTGTTTGTGAGGAGAACTGGAGCTGAAGCCAGCAACCAAGGGGCCATGCATGTTTTTACATCTGGATTTATAGTACGTGAGACCCTGCCCAAAGTGGGCCAATGTTGTAAAGGCTATTGGCTGAAGGAGTTCCCACAGCGAATTATCTCCTTAATGAGATAACATACTTGTTCTTCCCAGGAGCCCCGCCTTCAGAGGACAGGCTTGTTGACACTTACAGAGAGACTTCAGTTTGGAGGACTTGCAGAGCTTGCTTCCTTTTCTGAGTTAGAGCATAACAACTTTCCCTTCTCTTTATCTCTTTTTCTCTTTTACTGTGGCCAAAGACTGGGTATGTTTTCCTGGACACTGAGCTTCCTGCCTCTTTGTTTCTGAAACACATTTTTCTGCAGTGCATCTGCTTGTCTACCATGCTTGCTGAAATCCATTACTGAACTGCACATGCCTGCTTTGTTAAATACATGGTTTTCTCTCTTCTTCATTTCTGTCTTCCTCCTCTGGCAACTACCAGAATTTATAATTTGCTTGCATAATAACATTGTCCTCAAACTTCCTTCTGTTTTCAAATTCTTTTATTGATGAGACTAAGAATGTCCAAAGGGATTTCCAATTTCTGAAGTAACAGTGCGGCCTGAATATTACATTGATATAGAAGAGATTGGCAAGACATACAAATTCTTTTTCACAGTCTCCACAGGAAAAAGACCTGTAAGAAACAGAGCCCAAAGCTTATGCAGTAAGATGGACAAAAAGAACTAACAGATGATATCACAAAGGAGCTGGGGTCAGCACAGTCAACTGTATAAACATGACCAAGAAGATGAGAGTTACTTTAACAAGTAACTGCATAGATTTCTCCCATTCCAACTTTCCTCTGGTGAGGAGGTTGTGTCTTTCTTGTACAGAGAAGACATACTTTTCCCATAGAATTTTACTGCCTGCTGATACTTGCTAGGGGTATAGGAACAGGTTGATTTCTCTGCCAATTAAAGAATTAAAAGGAAGGAAAATTTGAAAGCCAAGCAAAGTTAAATTTTATTCAGACAGGACAATTTTATTAGAGTTTAAGAGAAATTCCCAGAGCTGGTAAGTTATAAATCTCAGCTGCTTCCTGGAGGAGGAGAATGGAGAAGAGAAGGGAAAAAGCCTTGGAGTTTGCAAAACATTGGTTGTGAGACTAAAACAGGAAAAATAATATACCTTGCAGGTTAAGAGCTCTGTTTGCAGTTTAGAATGAGTTCTTGTTGTCCTATGTTTGCTTGACCCATCTGTACCAGATGTGCTGGATCACATGTGGGCAGGAAATATGTCAGGATGTAAGCTAGTCCCTGATTGGATGTAGACTGGAGGAACATAGAAAATACATCAGGATGTATGCTTACCCCTGATTGGACCTGATGGGAAATTGTGGGGTTTGCCTTTTTAAGCCTCTGCAAAACATGACTCATGGCCATCTCCTGAGAACTGTGGAGTGGTCCTAGCCAAAGCCCATCTTCCTTGCCAGCATTTAATGAAAGTTTGGCTTAAGATTGTGTTATTGGTCTTATTCTTGATTGGTTCTTGAGATTAGCATTGGTGTGGAGATCCTGTCTTCTCTATGGCAGCAGGTGCTCAAATTGGAGGAGGATGGCTTTAGAACAGTGGTTCTCAACCTTTCAAATGCTGTGACCATTCAATACAGGTCCTCATGTTGGGGTGAATACCTGCCATGAAATTATTTTTGTTGCTGCTTCATAATTGTAATTTTGGTACTACTATGAGTCCTAATAAGTTTTCCTATGGTCTTAGGTGACCCTTGTGACAGGTTCACTTGACCTCCCAATGGGATTGTAACTCACAAGTAGAAAACCACTGCTTTAGGGGAAGAGCGTAGTCCAAAGTATTAGAAAAACCATGCTTAGAAAAAAGATATCAAGAAAAAAAGAAAAGGATATACATTTCTGAGCAATTTGAAAAATTGTATGGCCTTGCAAATTGATATGACTGCCCCATCACCTGTCACGGAGTCTGTGACAGGTGGCAGAAATTCTCAGAAGGAAAGAAGTTCAAAATCTAATCATAGGGATAATTATTTTCCTACCTCTTTTGCATGGCTTAATTCTTTTATTTTTTGAGTACCTGGAATGTTAATTTTCTACCCAGGCCAGGCAATTCTTTCTCTTAACCAGAAGGAACTAGTTTTCCCTTGCAGGGCCTTACTGTTGCAGGATTAATGCTTTTGGAGAAAAATGGAAGATCAGAAGGCCTGCTTTATATATGCTAGTTTTCAAGGGTCTTTAACTTAACAAACTCTTTTTTCCAGAGTGTCATATTTTGGGGTGGTGCACCCAGCACCCTTCCCAGTGACCGGGTCAGTGTGTGTGCACTCAGTGTTGAGGACTCAGGGCTGCTCTGAGTGTCCTGCTGCTTTCCCAAGGCAGCTGAGAGGTTGCCCAGTTCAGGTTGGGGAACTGACTTTGCCCAAGGGTGTTTTAACATTCATCCACATTAAAGATCTGCTGAAATGTCAACAAACTTTGAAAGAGGGCTATTAGCAATGCAAATGTGAGCTCTCTGCACTAAAGAGAAACACAATAAATAAAACTGGAAAGGGAAATTTTGTTGTTGGTAAAAGACTCTTAGGTACATTGCTCAAACTATGGTGTAAAAGTCTCCAGTAGGCCTTGGGTAGTTCATCACACTTATCTGTTATCTTCATCAGCGACATCATTCCATTAATCATTAGGACACAGTGACAGCTGGAAAAAGTCTTCAATTTGAAGAGTTCTTTTCTGGAAAGCTTCTATGCTTTCCTAACTGCACTTAGTGGCCAGCAGCTTTCCAAGGTCCCTTCTGGGCCCTGGCTTACAAAAAAAAAATCACTCAGAAGTTTGCACAGGTGTCCAGGAAATGAACTGATTTTAATGGAATCCCCACAACCACAAGCTTCGGAAATGAGTCTTCTTTGCCCTATGCCCAAGGTAAATGGCCATTCGGGGTCTTGGTAATCATTGCCATTTGAATCACAGCTCTGCCTCCTTTCTGCGGGCAGTGATCAGGTCCAGTCTATCTTTTTGGACCTTAGCTCTGTTTTCGTCTTCGTTTTCTCCTTTCAAGCTCAGCCCTCAGTCTTGGGTGGAAGCCATTTGTAATTTCTTAAGATGTTCATAGACTCTGACTTAGCTTCTCTGGCTTGATCCTGAGCCAGGCATGTGGGAGCCACTCTGGCTCTCTGATTTCCCTTGCACCTGACTTTCTTGCTCAAGAGTCAAATTGATTATACACTTTCTGAAATTACCTGGTGCAAGTGAGAAGGAAACATGGAACACAAACAAACCCGCTTAGGAGTTTATTAGAGGGGGTGCGTACAGGCCTGGGGATTGGTGTGCACAGAGAGAGAGAGAGAGAGAGAGAGAGAGAGAGAGAGAGAGAGAGAGAGAGACAGAGAGAGAGACAGAGGGAGGGCGTGTCCAGCTTTTAAAAGCTGCCTAAGTACATGTGCACAGGGGGTTGGCGTGACTACATTATACACTGGTGACACAGATGAGCGACTCATGCATTTGCGCAAGGGTTTTAGATGAGTCATACGTGGATGTAATCACACATGCGCACACATGGGTCACGCAGGGCCCTTTGTGCCCGAGGGCCTGTCCGCAGTGTCTGCTTTTAGAACCGGGAAGTACAGCCTTATCTGTGGCTGTACACTTTCTTTCTGGGAGAACAATCAGCTACACAATTCATCCATGTCTGTGTTTCTGAATTACAGTTTCCAGGGCTATCATGAGTCAGACAGAATTACTTTCATATTATCCATGTCTTTGGAGAGGACTTTTTTCCTTCAGCAGATAGGTAGGTGGGTAGATAGATAGATAGATATAAACATAATCAAGATATAAGTCTTAATTATCTGTTTGATGGAATTGATTATCATGGAAGTGTCCATATAAAAATCATATAAAAATCACAGCTGCCATCTTAAAGGGAATAAGAGATATAGTATATTCTAGAGTCACTGTGCATGACCATGGCCCAGGAACACAGATTTAGGCTACCCCAAATCCCAAGTCCCAGTGTGGAAGTAGTTTCAAGAATTTTTTTTAATAGTTTCACAGACCAGAGAAAGTCATAAATCAAAACAAGTTTAAAATGCATTGGTGGGTACAGGGGATATAGGGAGCTATTCTGTACCTAAGATGGTATGTGATGACATTTTCTGGGGTTGGTAGAAGCTAGTTGCCTGCTAAGTCAATAGATTACAAAAGGTTTTTTATCTATTGTCACAAGATGTTAGTTCTAACTCAAGGGTGGAGGTTGGAGGTTGGGGAGGCCAGGAATGACTATTCCAGAGGGCTAGAACTCAGCCCAAGATAAGGTAATTAGCCATTAGCCTCTGGTCCTCAAACACTGCAATCTCCACAGTATTGAAATTCTAACCAGCCCATTAGCCTCTGTAGACATAGAATCCTCTCAGGCGTGTTCATTCACAGCCAAATGCAGCTTCTTTTAAGAAGGTTTCGTTCACAGAAACAAACTTCTGAACATCTCTGTGAGGAAGTTTCTACATGGTTAATTTCACTGGGAAAGACCCATCCCTCAGTGTGAATAATGCCAGTCTCCAGGCTGGGTTCCCGACTGGAAAAGAGACAAAGAGCTGAGTGCCAGAGCACAGTGTCCCTCTCTCTCCACTTCCTGATAGTGGACACAGTGTGACCAGTCGCCTCACACTTCTGCTGCCATGCTTTCCAGCCATGATGCATTTTGCCTTCAAACTGTGAGTCAGAACAAAGTCCTCCTTTCTTCAGGTTCTTTTCAGGTACCTTGTCACAGAGACAGGAAAAGTAGTCCTTACTAATAAATGGGCATACATGCATGCTTACACACACAGAGCATAGGTAGAAACACTTGGCACAGACGGCGAACATGAGGACACAAGCCATCCTTATCATCTGCAATGTATGCTGTGCTTATGCACATCTTATTTTGCCAAATGTACCTTCTTTATGAGAGAGCTAAACTGCATTCCTAAATTTATCGTTGAGAATAGTAAGCATTAAAGAAACTTTATAAAGTACTTGGGATAAACCATGAACACGTGATCATAAGACTTCTGGAAGATATTTCTTTTAAAGTAGGCTGCTCCCTCTCCCTTTCTACATTCTAAGTTAAATAAAAATTTTTATAGAAAATGGAATTTAACTTGTCTACTAATCATTAAGCCAAGTGAGAACATGTTTGCCTTGAAACTTTAATCATCTCTAGGAACTTTTAAGACCAACTATCCAAGTTTATTTTAAACATAAGTATATATATATATATATATATATATCTCCAAGTTAGATTTGTTGGGTTCCTGCTGAACATCAAGCAACCCCCTCTTGCATTCAGGAGGATTCAGTATCTACCTTAGCTTTCAGCCAGAAGGTGTGAGAGGCTGTGGCCTTGGTATGCCCTGGCTTTTCTTCTCCATACATTACTACTCAAGACTTTCGCTTCTGTTTTCTCCAGAAAACACAGAATTTCTTATCAAACACCTACCAATTAACAGAATAATTCCTCATATTGGAAAACATTCTTTGATCAGCAGTTCTTGATATTAGCTGGCAGATAGACTCCTTTGTGAAAAACCCTTTTGCCAGATTTACACTAACTATTGATCATCTAGAAACCTGAGTGATTTTTATTGACACAATTGAGCCTATGTGGTTTGTCTGGGACTGCACCCTCCCCCATATTACTACCTCTTGTGTTTGCATTTATACATTTCAGGTTTTTTTATTTTTAAAAAATTATATTATCAATTGGAATTAGAATTACTTCACTTTCTCCCCCTCCAGCCCTTTCAAGGACTCCTCCACCCTCAAGTTGATAGCCTCTTTTTCTTTATTTTTCTTACACACACACACACACACACACACACACACACATACACACACATAGTTAAAACCTGCTGAGTCCATTCTTGTTGCTTGTGTGTGTATGGTTTCAGGGCTGATCACCACATATTTCGATTTGTAACCAATGACTTAAGTAAACAAAATGTAACAACGGCAGAGCAGTGTTAAATGCCAACCCAACTCTTTGCTCTCCATCCCCCAGTCTAGGAGCAAGGCTTGCTTACCGTGGTGGTCTTCTATTTATTCTAAAGAAATGTAAGGTTTACAGATCTCAACAGCTGTGTCTGTGTGGAGTGCATTTCTCTGTGTGAGGAAGAAAAGGGCAGAATGGAGAGAGGACGTCTGGGAGTGTATTCAATGCACCCATGAGGGAAAAGAAAGAAAACAAGTTTTCTAAAGCAGCTTTTAGAAAATGAGAATGTTTGCGACTGAATAAGAAAAAGACTTTTGTCTGTTTTTCCTGATAACAGACTGTGCCTGACTGCCACATAAATGATGGGTAATTCAAATACACAAAGGAGAAAAAAATACTACATTTTAGAGTGGAAGAGATCTGGCAAACTTAATAAACTCTCTTCTTAATTATTTTAAATTGACTTCAAACCTTCAAATCTTGTTGAATTTCCTAGAAATCTGAATTTTGTGTTCAAATGTTATATTTATACACACCACCTTTTTATAGATCTTAACCATTTTGGAAACATATTGGTATAGTCATATTCAAAGGGGAGAAATCATTTCAAAATATTTCTTAGAGGAAATATTTCCCCATCGATTCATTTAGTAATTTGATATCATTCTATGCAAACTATTGAAGGCATGAAATGCAAAGAAAATATTATGCATTATATTATCTTCTTTAAAAGGTTTTATTTTCTGTTTACTTCAAGAACACATCATGAGAGCATCGAACTTTAAATTATTCTGTAATTGGCAGGCAGCAAATAGCAACTTATAGTTTTAAACAAAACCAAAGCCAAATGAAAGACTTTTACAAGACTTGGCATGTATGTGTTCTATCTGTCTGTCTGTCTATCTTAAAAGATCATTAACAAATTGAGCAGTAGCCATAACATGCCCAATGCTGGAGAGAAAAGGAAAGAATATCCATTTGCTATCATTAAAGTATTTTAGTTTGTAAAACAGCTGGGTATTCATTCTCATAGTCTTCAAATGTTCTGGCTGATCACAAAGAATTATTTGGAATGGCTGTTTGGGATAGTCACAGCACATTTAAAACAATGTCAAAGCAGAATGGTGATTACTGATTTTAATTTGCTCCACTATAAGGGAAGAGACAAAACAACAAACAAACACACAAAAAACACAGATGCTCATCAATTTTCCTCAGCTTACAAACATGGGCACCTATTCCTGAACATTATTTTTATTTCATTTATTTTTAAAAATTTCTCAGAGAAAGACGGTCTTGTTTGACATGCTGCCATTTTCATGTCTTTTAAATTGTTTTTAAAAAGAATACCTCCAATTGTATATCTTGAAATCTTGGAAAATTGGAAGTCAATGTTGGATAGGATATAAATTAACCATATTGCTTCAGGAAAATGGGATTTACTTCATATGAGTGCTTCTGATTTGTACATGGGAAAACACATTTTTACACTATTTCATAAGAGTAAAATTGTCATGACATTTTGACATTCAGAATGGTAGGAACAAAAACAAATGATAAGTCAGTATGTTAGGTTTTCTATTACATAAGAGATCCATTAGTATTTAGAAATGAAAGGTAGGGCTTCTAGAAGTTATTCTGTGCGTAGGCAGAGAGATGAGCAAAGATCCCCAGCTTGTAATTGGAGAGGCTCACACAAAGTGTCATGAACTCAGTGATGAAATATGTGAGAGCTGAGTTCTCAGTCATGAGAGAGATATCTCTCCTGCCCCTTCCAAAGCTCAGAAGACATCATGGAGGAGAAGCTGGAAGGATGGAAACTGGAGGAAGCCCTCCAGAACTCAAGCAGCCATGTTACCTGCATGAAATCTGAATAATATTGAGTTAGCAAAACCTTACAGGTCCCTACCTTTAATGAGGGAGATCGTGAAGCCCACTCCTCCTGAGGATTTCTTGACAGCTAAAGATTGGTAGGGGAGGGAACTATTGAAAAGAAGAAATGAAAAGCCCGAGGAAATGGCTCCGTGAGTGGTTATGCCTATGATCAATCCTGACTCTGAATTCAATCCCTAGAACCTGTACAATGGAAGCAAAGAACCAACACCTACAAGTCTACTTCTAATCCCCACACTTGTGCTCTCTCTCTCTCTCTCTCTCTCTCTCTCTCTCTCTCTCTCTCTCTGTCACACACACACACAAACACACAATAAAAAGAAATAGATTGATAGATAAATAGATAAAAATTAAACAGACATGTTGTGTGATATTTTGATCGCATTCTGCCAATAAAGTTTGCTTTAAGTCAGAGTACAGAGCTAGTTACTAACTGACCAAAATTAGCCACAGTGGTGTTGGAGGACTGAGGACACATAGAGAGGCAGTAAGTCGTAGGACAGGGCTTAGAGAGGGTCTTGGACCTTTTGGATGGAGGAATGAAAGAGATAGAAGGTCACTGGTTGCTTCTTTGCCGCTTCTCTGATCATTCAGGTTCTTATCCCAATATCTGACTCCCAAGTTTTTTATTGATAAAGAATAATTAGATAAACACTTTACAGTTAGATAGAGAAAATAATTTAAAACTTATCTGAAAAGGAAATAAAAAGACATGAAAGCTGGAGGGAACTACTCGTGAAAAGGAAAGTGTTCAGCAGGAGTAGGAGGAGAACACGAGAGGGTAGGGTAAGAAAAGTTTATAATGAGACCTATTGTGTAAAATAAATACACTAAAAATTTTAAATTATTAAATAAATTTTGACTTATATTTTGACATAATTTGCAGCAATTTCTAAAGTTGCCTTAAACATACGTCTGCCATTTTATACTATGAAAAATGTTGAAGACACTGTATATCTTGTATATATCAAATATTCAGCCATGATTTAAGTATTACCATAAAATAAACACGTATACCCACTTCATGACTATTCAAATTTACTTCATTATTTAATAGAAGGTATAATTAAATGCATTAATAATATATTAATAAATAATACTTTAATATATTAATGATATTTTTTGCTTGTTTCTAGCTTTTTTCTAGAATTAAGGTTTAACTTAAATTACATTTTTAGATTTTTGAGTGTTTATTTTAGTGAGTGTGTGTGTGTGTGTGTGTGTGTGTGTGTGTGTTTATGCCTGGAGGGGCCAGAAGAGAGTATCAGATTAATTAGAGTTACAGGTGGACAACCACCCATATTGGGAATCACCTGACATGGTGTTGGGAATCCAACTCAGGTCCTCTACAAGAGCAGCAAGGGCTCTTCACTACTAATCCACTCTCCAGTCTAAAATGTTCAATTTGAAGAAATTTTAAGTATTTTAATATTCTCTGAGTGTTATTGGGGAACTCATCAGCATTATGGCTAGGATATGAAGTATGAAGTTTTCATCCCAAGGGCTCATGTGTTAGGTTCCTGATGAGTAGGAAGGTTCTGGGACATTGTAGTTGGAGGAGATAAGCCACTGGAGGCAGATCTTTAGGGGTATCTTATACCTGGTCATCCTTACCTACTTCCTACTCTCTGCCAGTCATGAAGTAATTATGCTCTTTTGCCACATTCTTCCACTACCATGACATTATGTGAAGACATAGCCAGCCAAATAACCATGGGCTGATTTTACCTCAGAAACCATGAACGGAAATATACAGTGATTAGTTTTGACTGTCAATTTGACATGATCTTTAATCACCTTGGAAGAGAAGATCAGTGAGAGATTGTGTATATCAATCAGGTTTGCCTGTGGATGTATATGTGGGGGATTATATTGATTACATTAATTGAGGATGGAAGACCTATCCCCTGTGGGTAGCATCCCTCTGAGTGCAGAGGATCCTGAGATGTAGTATGGTGGAGAAAGGCTGGGAATGGAGATATAGTCCCACCACTGGGGAAGCAGAGGCAGTGGATCTCCATAAGGTTGAAACTAGTCTGGTATAATCCATGTATTAATAATGTATAGAAACAAAAATCAGGTTCTATGTCAGACTAAAGAGAACCACTGATGTCACAAGTATGAGCTTGTCCACAGCATTATGAGGTGCTAACTTAGAAAGCCAATCTTTAATCAAGCATGACCCCAAAGGAAACTCATTCATTAGATTCTTCTCATGACCAAAGAATATATACTTGAAAAATATCAGGCTAGGGCTAGAGAGATAGCTCAGGAGTTAAGGGCACTGGCTGTTCTTACAGAGGATACAGGTACCATTCCTACCACCTACTGGGAGCTCACAACCATCTCTAGTTCCAGTTCCAGTTCCAGGGGATATGATGCCCTCTTCTTACCTCTGCAGGGCTGCATGCACACGGTACAGACATACATGCAGGTAAAACACCCACACACATAAAATAAATAAATCTTAAAAAGTTATCTGGTTAGTTATGTGATTGGTAAATATATGTGATAAACCATTACAATCAGCTAAACCTTAAAATTATTGTATATTTGCTGAAGGAAGTATGGTGGTTTTAAATGTTAATAACTGGGCAGTGAATGGGATGGCCTGTAAGTGTTCCTTGTTTGTGGGGACATTCAATCACATCATTTGAAAATAATTACTGAATCTTAGTATGTCACATTTGGACTTATTAAAACATACTAATTGTATTTTAATCCTGAAATCAAAATAGAAGCAAACCCAGCAGCTGAGTGAGAACTCTGAAGAAGAATGGACATGTTTGTACACCCACTGCCACGCACAGGGTGAGCTGTTTATAAAGTCACATAGCTATTTTATGACTGCTGAGCTCACTGCAAATGATTACCTGGCCATGACAACTTCCTCTATGAGTGTTGACTTGAAATTTGTGTGTGTGCATGTGTGTGTGTGTGTGTGTGTGTGTGTGTGTGTGTGTGTGCATGTGTGTCTGTATTTTAGAATTTTAGGTCTAGTGAGAGAGAAGAGAGACTTGACGATCTCCAAAGGAGCTACTGAGAATGCTAGTATAGACCCAATTCTACAAGGTTAGAAACCTTTGCTTAATGAACTGTCCTCACCTACCACCATTTTTGATCCTGAACATCCTTCATCTGCAATCCAGTTTATAAAGGAGTCATGGCTTCTAAGTGCATGGTCTTCCAGGGTCTTAATTCTATTCTTGAGATGCCCCAGTACAATGTGTTGCTCAAATTATCTCCTTACTCTCCCAGGTACTGTGTTCCTTGGGATTTGCTTTGGGCTATGCCTCTATTTCAGTCCCTCCTTCTCTCAGAGCTGAGCTATGCATGGACATAAGCTCACATCACAAAGTACACATGTAGGTCCTTGTCGGGGTATTATGGAGTTAATTCCAGCCAACAAAATGCTTAAATCTATTCCCACTGGAGCACTAATAATAAAAACCCAGAGACAGAAATTGAGATTCAACCAGAAAAGCAAAGCAGCCAAGCCACTAGAGAGGTCTTACCTCTACCAAGGCTAGGAGACTGCAGACTAAGTAGCTTAAGCCTCTCTTCTACTTTCATTTAATATTCCCTATAGTGCTGGGATTAAAAGTGTGTGGCTCCTTAGGACTGAAATTAAAGGTGTGAGCCACCACTACCTGGAATTGTTTTTGCATTGATCTTGTGTACCCCAGGGTGGCCTTGAACTCACAAAGATGCATTTGCCTGTATCTCCCAAATTCTGGAATTAAAGGTGTCACCATTGTTCAACCTCTAGTGGCTTTAGCTTTGCTTTTGGTCTTCAGGCAAGATTTACTTATCAAAATACAAACAATATACCACTATACTAACAATAATACATTGACTCTTTGAAGAATAAAACATATCATAATTTATGTCCTCTTATACTTGTTGCTTCAAATATTATAGCTGAAACCCTTGTTGGTGTTTATAGCTCAATTCCATGAGAATTTGTTTGATGGCTTTTTCGAAAAGATTTTATTTTATGTTTAGAAAGCAAAATTCAACAAGGTGAAATAATATATTCCTCTGTGGGCATCAGAATCTGTTTCCCTCACCTGAGGAAGATTTAGACCTATAAATGTGTATCTATACACACACACACACACACACACACACACACACACACACAAACACATTGATATATTTGAGTGTTAAATTGCTTCTAAAGTAATTTTTAGACTCCCGTCTTCTTCATTTTGAAAAAATTGAATTGGATAATAAAATTTATAGCTTTGAAGGACACTAAGGGCAACTCTCTTCAACTTAAATAATTCTTAGACTCAAATGGAAAGAAAAGAAAACCTTTGGATAGTGGGCATAATGACTTTTCTTCACAAGTCTGTTGGTGATGTCAGGAGCAGATCCTGGTCTGTACTTTTACTCAGAAACAATGACATTTAGCTCCTTTGGTTATTAGTCACAATGCATTTACATTTTCTTTTTTTTATTTTTTAAGTTCTGTGATTGAATCATAGATCAATGACCACAGCTTCTAGGTAGACAGCTGCTAAGAGATTCAGCTAGATTTCTTGTTATTATTTTTTACACCATAGACATAATATTCAGGTTCTTAGTTAAATGTGAACATGCTTACTCACACTTTTCTCTCTTTTCTGTTGGTCCCTGATACACATATAATTATTTGATTATATTTTATGCTAATCCCTCTTATTTGATTGACAAGGTCTTATCCTCATATAATGGAGAATGGACTATTGTCCCAGTGCTTGGGAAATGAGCATCAAATGTACACCAATCCTTGAGCTACTGAAATGGTAGTGGGAAGTTGTGAAATCTAATGTTGAAAGAATAATTTAAGCTATGACTCAAGCTTGGGATGTTTAGGTATTGATCTTGTCTCCAGAAGGACTGAGTGACGAGATCCTTCAGACTCTGGTTGGGTAGGATGTGGCACCAGTGAGGTCCTGCTGAAGACAGTCAGCACCCTTCAGTAGGGAACCAGAGGAAGGTAACAGCTTCAGGCTGTTAGTGCTTAGTGTAAAATGAAGAACCTTGGAATCTGGACCACACAAAATTCACCTTGTAAAGGATTAAGCACCCTATATAAATTGTATCAATTTAGCAAAATCTTGAAATCAAAACTTTGCTGTACTTAATATACATGACCTTCATGTTTGAATTACAACTAGCTGTACTCACAGTCTGGAGTCTGTGCTATTGAAGTTACTGTACTCTTCCTACCCTGGGACTCTCCTTGCTTTGACAGGAAGCCTCTAACCACACTCCTGTGCTCAAGCCCGTTGCCATAAACCTCATAGTTCCAGGAGTTTAGACTGTTTTCACATGAATATGATACAGGTTAATCACCTCATTTATCTGTAAGCACTTGTTTCCACGGCAACTTTATGAACACTAAAAACAGGAACAAATTTAGTAAAAGCATTGTGATGGTGGGAGTATAAATATAAGGGCCATAGAACGAAAATATTACTCCAAACATTTGAAACCTGACTATTCTGGCCAATTTCTAATTCACATTTTGAGTGTTACCTTCTCCTATTTTTTATTGTCTGTGTATGTTTGTTACAATAGCCTGGATAATAATCTTTTGTCATCTAATTATCCTTTTCTAATACCATGGGATAATACTCTCATACACTGCAAAAATTTGTCTCATATTGATTTAATAAAACACTGATTGGCCAGTAGCCAAGCAGGAAGTATATGTGGGGCAGCCAAACTAAGAGAATTCTGGGGAGAGGAAAGGCAGAGAGTCAGTCACCAGTCAGACTCAGAGTGAGCAAGATGAGAATGCTTCACTGAGAAAAGGTACTAAGTCATGTGGCTAAACATACATGAGAATTATGGGTTAATTTAAGTTGTAAGAGCTAGTTAATAATAAGCCTGAGCCTATAGACCAAACAGTTTATAATCAATATAAGCCTCTGTGTGTTTCTTTGAGACTGAACTGCTGTGGGTTTGGGTAGGACAGAGACTTCCATCTACATTCTAATATATTATTCATGCTTTAACTTTGCCTATTATGGTATCTGTGATGTGATGTTTGCATTTAAATTTTTGATAGGTGGTTTGCTATTTAGATGTCATAAAAGTTTGTGCATTTTCTATGGTATTTTGTTATTATTATTAATTATATTCACTTATTTTACAACCTGACCACTATTTCTCCTCCCTCCTTTCCTTTCATCCCACTCCCCCCAATCTACTTGTCCTCTGTTTCAGAAAGGGACAGGCCTCCCATGGGTGTCAACAAAGCATGGCATATCAAATTAAGGTAGGACTAAGCTCCTCCCTTTGCATTAAGACTGGGCAAGGCAACCCAATATGAGGAATAGGTTACTGGAAGCCAGCCAAAGCATTAAGGACAGGTCCTGCTTCTACCACTAGGAGTCCCTCACATAGATCAAGATACACAACTATCACACATATGAAGAGGGCCTAGGTCGGTCAGTCCCATACAGGCTCCCTGCCTGTTGGTCCAGAGTCTGTGAACTCCTATGAGCCCAGGTGATGTGGGAGCCCTTCTGCATGCTGTAAATATGTTATATTACCATTGATTAATAAAAAAGCTGATTTGGCCAATAGCCAGGCAGAAATAGATAGGTGGGAAATCCAAACAGATACAGGGAGAAAGAAGGTGGTGTCAGGGAGACACCAGCAGCTGTCAGAGAAGCAAGATGTGAGGTAACAAGAAACAAGTCTTGTGGCAAAACACAGAATAATAGAAATGAGTTAATTTAAGTGGTAAAAGCTAGTTAATAATAGATAGGAGCTAATAGGCCAAACAGTTTATAATTAATATTAAACCTCAGAGTGATTATTCAGGAACTGGTAGGTGGGAGAGAAAACTTCAGTTACACCTAGGTTAGTTGGTTCTGTGAGTTCCCTTATAATGACCTTGACACCCCCCCCAACCCGCTCATACAATTCTCTTCCCTTTCTTCAACAGGATTACCTGAGCTCAGGCCAGTGATTGGCTGTGGATTTCTCCATCTGTTTCCATCAGTCACTGGAGGAAGGCTCTCTAATGACAACTGGGGAGTTACCAATCTGATCACAGGAGCTGGCCAGTTCAGGCTCCCTACCCACTTTGCTAGGAGTGTTAGCTAGGGTCATCTTTGTAGATTTGTGGGAGTATCCCTTGAACCAGGTTTCTAACTGACCCCAAAAATGTACCCGTCTGCCACATCAACACATCTCAACTACAATACTTTTAAAGGTTCATTTTGAATATTTTTGGGTTCCTGTTTTTAATTGAGGGGCTTTGGATTTGTCTAGAAAGACATACTTTTTCTCTAGTTCCATTTTCCTCTTCCTCATGTGTGTGTGTGTGTCTGTGTATGTATATATGTATGCATGTGGTGTGCATGTGTGTATCTAGGCATGTTTTGCATGTGAGTGGCTACGCACATGGACCTGTATGCCAGTGTATGTGAAGGTTTGAGGTTGATTTTGGAAATCATCTCCCGTTGTTCTTCCACTTAATTACTTGAGAGGCAAGGAATCTTAATCAAACTCTAGACTTATCAGTAGGACTGATCTTGCTAGCCAGCTTGCTCTGGGGCCCCCCTGTCTCTTCCTGCTATGGCTGAAATTACAGGCTAATCACCAAGTTGATCAACATTTTCAAATGGTTTAGGGGTCAAAATTCTAGTCCTCATGCTTTCCAGGGAAGGCTTTAACAGCTGAGGCATCTCCAGAGGTCCTATGTCCTTTGAAAAAATTTATGAAAATCTAGTTAATAAAACATCACTTAATTTTTCCTCTGCATTGATTTCTGCATTATTTTCACTACTACATACCATTGGTTAGATAGGGTTCTATACTTTTTATACTGTTTAATAATGAACTCATATAATTGATACTAATACTGCACACTATAAATACTATGGATGAGGACATAAGAAATATTAGTATTTGGTAGGGATACTTGGCTCAAAACCATATTTTTGTGAGTAGTGACAGTTGATACTAATTTCAGAAAATAACTTCTGATGCAGGAACATGAACCAAAAATGACAGCTCACAGTTCCCATCTCTACATAAAATGTGTCATCTGGTGTCAGATATGTGCACACAAGCCAGCGGCCAATTTGGAGCTGCAAGAGGAAGAGAATAGGACTTGTTCTTCTGGGCCTCCCCACCCCTCGCCTTACCCCAGAGGTGCAAATGATCTCCTTACTTTAAGGATCGCCTGTAAGATTAAATACAGTTAGGATTCAGGTGCTGTGTGCACTGCAGGTGCTTATTAACTGCTATTATTGTCATCCCCATCCAACATGATTTGAAACAGCCGTGAGGCGCTATAATCTAAATTCTTGTTTAGATGATCATAGTTGAAATATCAATCTCTAGGGCCTGGTCACAGGAGCAGCATCTAGGCACTCATTTACACCTCAATGGCGCTGGCAGAATGAGTCTGAAATCATTTTGTAGTATTCAGAGAATGGGGTGTACACATTCCAGAAAGGGACACCTGGAGGAAGAACTAAGAAACAAAAACAATAATGCAAGGCTTCCCAGGGTGATTTCCTTGTGAGCTATCCCCTTCCAAGAAGGGTAGTGCCTCATTCATCAGATGATTCATGCCACAGACACATCTGAGCCATTGCCTGATATCTAAGTGCACGCTGCCCAGCATTAGGCAAATCATGGGCAGCCACTCTTTTTCTAGAATGTGTTATGACAGGTGAGTGTATATAAATGCAAAATTGAGAGAAGCAATTTAAAGGTCATTGTGAGAAAGGACAATTGTCATGGAGATTTATTGAACAAGCAGACCTTAATCACAACTGGTTCCAAAACTCAGTCTTAGATCAGTACCCCTAATTTTCCAACTGTGCAGAGACTGGTACGAGCTGGTATCAGACCAAGGGCAAAGAAAGCAAGGAGTCACTTCTGTGATGTTTGTTTTGTGTCCTTAAATTGACATGTGTCAAGCATGTTTAATTTCGGAGGGCCATGCTAGTTACCCGGGTGAGTGGGAATGCAGCGTTGTTTCTATTTATTTTGTTTCAAGGAGACAGAATTGAAGAAAGCAGAAGAAAAGGAGAAACACATATGTTTATTATGCCTTCCAAATGAGGAAGGCTAGATATAAATGAATGCATGTAATCATTTCACAGTTGAATGAAGCAAAACCAACTCCAGAGTCTGTCTCAACAGCATCCTTTATCACTCCACATTGAAACGGTTGTTCCTATTTTGCATTCCTATTCCAAGTTACAAAAGGTCTCTCCTTGCTGGTATTTTACCCTATCTATAACCCGTCTCTTCATCTTCAGATAGAGACCAGCCTTCTAGTAATATCTGTTCAACTTGGCTAACAGGTAAAGATCCATGGATCTCTAATAAGCCTGGAGAAATAGTGGTACATACACACATAACCACAGAAAGAAAACAGAGTCGTGTACACAGATCCATTATTTAAAATCTCTTCTTTTTATGTATGTTTGGGTCTGTAAAAAGAAGAATGAAAAGAAAGGACTCTCCCCACTCTACTAATATAGGAATCCTTATGTTTGGCATTGCTACTGCTATTTTATTTTTAATGACATTATAAAGAATATAAGAAATGTCTAGTTACTTAATTTTCTTTAGAATTGTGTTCTTATCCTCTCAACAGTCACACTTGGAATTTAGTTTTTTATGACAGTAGGAGGTGAAAAGAATGAATTTTATGAAGCTAAGAGAAAACTGAGAATAAAGACTTCTAGTGTGGGGCATTACATCACTTAATAACCTGGCAGTCTGCATGCCACAGTGTGTCCATGATTTCTAGACATTTCCATACTGAGGAGGAAAATAATACAATGAGGGAGTAAAACATATGTTAGATAGATAGTGCTTGGACAGTTTTGAATAAAAGTAATGTGCTTAATATTTTTCCTACTGTATTAAATGGAACACAATATTATTCTAAAACAAAGCTCAGATTTTACTTGCAAGTGATATGAACAGAGTGAAAGGGTAAAATCATTGTACAGAGAAATCACTGGGTTATTTGTGATACTTCAAAAGTAACTAAAAATACAAAGCATGATTCAATAATGACCTTGAATCCTATTTCAAAATGCATCCCCCAACTCTGCTTTAACATAATCTTGTAAACAATTTCAGCTACACAATTTTGACTCACAGCTGACCAAGAGGTGGGTGAAAATTCAATTTGAACTGATGTGAATAAATACAGGACATTAAAATCTTTGAAGAAAGGTTTAACTGAAACTCTTAGATGAGATGAACGGCTTTGCATTAGATCACCCATCAGACTGATTTCTACTCAAGTCAGTTCTAAAATACATTAGCTAAGCCATGAGACTTGCAGATTTGAATACAGCACAAGAGTGGTGAAGGCTTCAGCAGATAAACTGCAGATCTCTGTGTATACATAGCATAAGTGCAGCCATCATGGCATCCTCAGAGGACTGCTTCTGGAACTCTTGAGGACACTCAGATCTGTGGCTGCCAAAGTCCCTGGATATAAGCGCACAAGTCTAATGAGCAAGCGGAAAGGCGGCATCAGTGGCCGTCTTCCTATGTGATGTCTGATTATTTACTTGAGTTCTGTCTTTTAATCTTAGACTGAAAACTCATCCCATTTTTGTTTAGAAAACCAATTCTTTCTTTAATTTATTCTATTGTTTTTCCTCTTCTCTAGTTGCTTTGTCTGATCTTTATTTCCTTTGCCTGTTAAGCTTAGGCTGTTTTTCTGTTTCTAATTTCCTGAGGTTTAATGCTGGTTCTTCTTTTTAAAATGTAGGTGTTTATTACTATAATTTCCTTTCTGCGTCCTGCTTTTGCACAGTTTCTTTAATTTATCTCAAAGACTCTATGATTTCCCTTTTTGGTTTCTTTTTTGACACATTTATTCTTGAAGAAAATAGCATTTAACTTTACGTGTCTATGCACCACTCAGCTACCCACATTCCTTCTGCTGTAATCAAAGGAGAGGTTAGTTCAAATTTCAACCTTAAATTTGCCAAGACCTAAAGTGTTCCATCTTGGAGGATGCTCTATGTATATTTGAGAAGGATATATATTCTGCTGCTAAAAAGTCAGATATTCTGATTATGGTGTCAGGTCCTTTCAGTATGTACTTGTTTCCTTATTGAGTTTCCTATTTTCCTATTTATATGGCGTATCTGTCACTGGAAGTAGCTATGGAAATCTCATGCTACTTTGTGTGTATGTGTTAATAAATTCTGTTATTGAACAGACAGTCAATGTGTCTGAGTGTCTGCCTATCTGTCTGTCTGTCTGTTGTCTGTTTATCTGTTTTGCCTGAATTGAACACAAGGCCTTTTGTACACACTTAGTTGGGGACTCTGCCCCTAACTGACATCTCCGGCCCTGGAAATCTGCTATTATGTAGATGCCTATCCTTTTCCCCTTCATTACTATCAATGCTTGTTTTATATGTGCAGGTGCACTAATAATAAGTGCATATATTGATATTTGTATATCTTTCTGAGAATTGATCCTTTTATTGTTACATAGTGTCCTTTTTGCCCTTTAAAGTCTTTTCTCATTTTCACAGAATCTAGTTTTTTATATCATCATTTTCAAAGGTGGCTATCCTTATCTCTAAAGTGGGTCTCTGATAGACTTTTGTTGTAGTTGTTTGTTTTTAAATCTATTTAGTCACTCTAAATCTTTCAATTGAGGAACTTGATCAATTTACATTTAAAGTAAATATACTATTGCCATTGTGTTGTTTTCTGCCTTCCAATTCTTTTGGACTCCTTTTCTTCTCTTGCTGTTTTTATTTCTGTTTCATTGTTTTGTAGCAACCTGCTTTAATTCTTTTATCTTATTCTTTCATATATTTTATATAGTTATTACTTTATGACTGCTTAGATTAAATGTTTGTTCATGCTGCCCCAAGAAGAGCATCACACAAGAGACACTCCCCATACCTACTAAAGAATCAAGTGAAAGTCAAAAGTATGAGAATCATGGACTGCTGCTTAGAAAGCTATTCACATCAATGTAGTACAAACCATGTTTGTGTAAGACTGCAAAACCTACAGCTTTCTTTGCCCTGAACCCAGCCAAGAGACCTTTCCTACTCTTTGAACTACAGTCTAGGCTCTGCTAATAATTTTCAGAGACAATTCATAACTTCAGAGTTTTTCCATAATGAAGAACATAAATGACTATGTCACCGGTATTAATCTGTTAACCATTACTATAAACAGACTGCGCAGCTGAACAGCTTATATCGAGGTTTATTTAGCTCAAAGTTATGAAGTTTTGCTGCCATCCTGTCACTGTCTGGTTAGAGTCACCCCACTGAATGGAAAACAGAGGATGCCACATAAGTCGCATGGAGACACACTGAGCATGCTGTGCTGGCTTTTGTCTCTCCTATTCCTTCTCTCTTCTTTCTGGGCTCCTTTCCTTCTTCTACAGCCACTAATGCAAACATGGACTCCCTCTCCTCATGACCTCATCTAATACTAATTATTTCTCAAAGGCCCTAACTCTGGATACTATTAACACATGACTTTGAGGATTATTTTTCTAACACTTGAATTATGTGGACTAGACACACTTACTCTAAAGTGCTACCCAAGAATATAAACAAAATCTAATATTGTTTGACACTTTACATGTCCTATTCACATAATTAAATTGTTTGTGTGTTTTTTTTTTCTGAGATAGTGTCTCATGTAGCCTTGGGTAGCTTCAAAATCTCTATGTAACCTGAGGATGAGATTGAATTTTCAATCCTCCTGCCTCCACCTCCTGAGAATGCAGGGCTTACAGGTGGGTGCTACTATACTAGACTGCGAATTATTTAATTTAACCCATAGTCTGGTTCTTTAGAGGAGGCACAGTTATTGTCATAACTCCCTTCTTTCTCATCATTACCCTGCCCTTTGCCATTCTTAACATCAAAAAAGTGAGGCTATTTCGTTTCCTAAGATCCCATATTGTGGTTTATAGCTAGTTATTTGGCTCAAGCTGGAGTCCACTACACTGCTTTGGTCTGAAGAGATTTACTGCTTCAGTGATCCCGGTAGCACCAAGAGTTACTTCTGAACTGGGCAAGAACTGCTTTGTGTTTGTCTGTACTTATTTTTACATATTCCAAGTTTATTAGTTAAAGATAGCTTAATTTGCTCCATAAAATTCTGATGGTACTGCATGTGTGAAAAGGAATAAGTTAGGTTTAGAATTTACTTTAAGAGACTGCAAATATCAATCCATTTATGTGAGTCTTTGCCTGGATGTTATTCTAAAGCTAAACAATTTTGGGTTATTCTATAGAATTCAAAAATAGTTTTATTCCATCTTTCTTAGGCTTAGATTAAGTCCGACTGCTTTTGCTAACCCCACCTACCTGGTAACCGTCATGGCATTTCATGGCTTTTCAACTGTTATAGGTGTGACTTAAAGGCTCTCAGGTTGGAGGTGGCAAAGGAGGGGTGTGATTGACAGGCTGCTTGCTCGTCATTAGTGGGGAGTACAACATTTCTCATTTTCCTTGATTAAAAATGTTCTTTCAAGGAAGTAGGGGTACTTAAAACATTTCTTCATGAGTTTCAAACAGGATATTAAGAGCATAACCACTTATTTTTGGAGTTTCTGTTCTTCCTACTATGTGTCACTGCTTTATTGTCCTATTGCGGTAAATATTAAAGCTAGAAAAAAAGACTACGATGATTATGTAGCAGCTGATTTTGGAAATGAATGTCAATTTAAATTGGCTTCGCTGACATTTATTAGTAATTCAATTTTATTCTGTGTAATTGTGAGATTATAAATAATTCAAATTAGAGTAGAAATTTGGTCCTCAGACATCTCCAGATCATCTCTTGTACTTTCAGATATGTCAACCTGTCTTCAAAGCCAAAAACTCTATTGTCTTGTTACATAAATTCTAATCAATAAAGAATTTTAAAAACATTTCTTGTATTCCTCATGCAGCTCACCATAAAATTTCCTCTCATAAAATCTATTTTCCCTTTTATTTTTGACATTTATCCCTAGTGTTCACAAGATGAACTTTGAAATAAAGATTATAATGACTTCTCATGAAGTATAATCTGTATATCAGTCAAGCAAACTTTAATTTTTTTTTAATTTGGAGAGGTGGACTTTCATGTAGATCAAAGGGGTTTGAAGTGTTTCTCATTTGAAAAGATGGTGACTTTAATATTTCTTGTACTGTGTTAGTAGCATCTATTAGTGACATCTAACTATTAGTAATAGCTTTGGTCTATAAATATCAGATCATAAACTAACTCAAGAAAATATATGTCAAGGTATTTATTAACCAGCAGAAATCAAATGTTTTAAATGAACATGGGCGATTTCCTAGGATCCTTTTTACACTTATTGTGGAAGAAAATGATGTTTCCATCATAATCTTATTATGAGTTCACCAAATTTTTAAAGACGAATCTCTGAGATCTGTGGTGTAGCAAAATCTGAGGGTTTGCTTTAGGTAGAACCACCCCCGGCCCCAGTCTCTTGGTGATGGGGAAGAGTATGGCAGTTCACAGAAATGGCACAGCTCCTAGTCTCTTTCCTCTTCAGCTCCTAAGGCTCCATTTAAATCTTTTCATAATTGTTTTTCAACTAAATTCCCATTTGATGAAAGTATATCCAATTCAAAGAAAAGTGGCATCTGACAAAATATTTTAAGTAGAGAATAAATAGATTTTCCCCACAATGCTATTATCACTAAGTTCTTCCCTGTGCAAGTTAGCATTTTTCCACCACCAAAATAAAATATATTCAATCTTAAAAGGCTATGTACTTTGTTTTCAACTGTATGCCATTCTCTAAAAGACAGAAATGTGGAGACAATGAGGAGATCAATGGCTGTCAGGTAGGAGGAGTCAGAAGTATGAACAGTCAGAAGAAGGACAAAGGATTTGTATGACATTGAAGCTGTTCTTATAATAGAACACACATGTACACACTCACACAAATATTTTTCAAGATAAAGTCTTACTATTCATTCTAGTCTGGACTTGATTTTGTAATCCCTTTCCCCACCAGCATTCAGAGGGCTACCACTTGCAGTGGTATGAGTTACCATGTCTGGTCTCACATCACAATGCTTATCCAAACCTACAGAAATGGAATAGAAAGCAGGAATGCTAAAGTAAGCTAGAGACTTTGAGTGATAATGATGTACCAATTTAATTTTCTCACATGTATCAAATGCATTCTGGTGGTGGATATTGACAGTTTGTGTGTGTGTGTGTGTATGTATGGGGAAGTGATCTTTGCAACATCCATTTAATTTTGCTATGAACCTACAACTATGCTAAAAATTTAAGTCAATTAAAAATAAAACTTAACTGTACTATTGAACAAATAACAACTAACTCCTTAGAATGTATTATTATTTCCAAAAGTTTGCTACCGAACTATGTCACCTACATCTTACATTGTAATGTTTCTTCAGGCTGGAAGTGATCATGGTTATTTTGACCTTGATTGAATCAGAGCAGCTTTGCTCACCTTCAGGAGATCCTCACAAGAGTGAATCTATTAGCATATTCTCTCTCTAGGAAGTAGAAGGAAACCTAAGAAGCATAATGAAGCTCTGCTCCTTTTCAGGGTATGTAGGTGATTAACTATTGGTGGCATAAGACTCTTGTTATTATTGCTGCCTGTAAACTTCCCTTGATTCCTGTAGCTAACCCCAGGTAGCTTATAAATTCATCAAGCTAGCTGTTAACAGCATAATTTCTTTGGTTGCTTAATCCTTCTTTATCTGGAAGACTAGAAATATATTATCCAAAAAAAAATAATGCAACATACTTCAAAAAGAAGCTATGAATCCATGGCAGAGTGGGATCATATAGGACTATACAGTTACCAGGAATGTATATCCCTTGGAGTTTATGGGAAAAATGATCCATGGTTCTAACCGATGTAGGAGGATAGTTTTGAGATCTGAAGTTTGGGTTTCAGAAACTCTTCAACAATCATGTCTTTGATTGGGAAGTCAGGGTACTGGAAATGGAGTGTATTCTCCACGGTGATAAAGAAGAACAGGTTGGACAAGATCACTAAATATTAGTTAATGGGAGAAAAAACCTTATCAGTAGGAAAACAACAACAACAACAGCCAGCACAGACCATCTGCATGCACCTTCCCTTGCAAGGTGACTACAGTCCATGAAAAATCACTGCTGTGCTTTGAAAATAAATTGTCCTCCATAGGCTCCTGTTTGAGCAATTGGTCCTTAGGTGGTAGGAGCATTTGGAAAGGCTATGGAAACTTTAGGAAATGGACCCTTCCTGGAGAAGTCTGTCCCTAGGGGTGAGCTTTAATGTTTATAGAATGGCCCCAGGTTTTGTTCTCCCTCTGTTTCCTGACTGTGGAAGAAATGTGACCAGACACCTTTCTGCTCCTGCTGCCATGTCCCCACTGGCTTTTGTAAAGCCTTCTCCATGGTGATGGACTCCATTCCTCATCCCTCTAGACCTGCAAGGCAAAACAAACCCTTCCCCACACTTTTTTTTTTGGTCAGAGTATTTTCTCAAAGCAACATATAATAAATTAATAGAGCCATCAATACTTTTGTAGATGGTCATGTAGGAATCTGAGTTCTTCAAGAGGAGGGCAGGAAGCCAAGGTACCTGATCCTTCAAAGGCTGCTATAATAGTGTCAACGGTAATCTCTTAATATTGACTTCAAATGATAAGCATGGTCTGGGCATAGTGGACACAAAACCAACTGATACATTTCCAAATGAAAAGACCTCTCTTAAAAAAAAAGATAGAATATTTTTACATCATTGTTTTCCTTTTCCTCAACAAAGTTCTTAATTTATTTTCCTTCTGTCTTCGTTTTTCCTCCAATATTTAAAATTTGCATGGGCATGCATATTTAAAATGTAACAAGGATTTGGTGTGATCCTTGTAAATGCTTTCTATACGAGAAATATATACTGTGGATGGCTCACGGTGGAGATAATTTGTATGCTGCTAATTAGAATTTGACAGAATCATTCTTGACAATTTTCATAGGAGTTCTTGGAATTGTTTACAAGCTTGACTTCATTTGCAAAATATGCACTCAAAAATCCCACCCCAGGTCTCCCTGTGACTTCTTGTTCACATCATAGAATTTCCCTGCTCACCGTGGTATTCAGCTTTTGTGCACAGTAAGCTTGCTTGTTGAATCGATCTGCCTCCTTCTTGTCTATTCAACCCACTGCCCCATGCATTACTCACAAACTTCACAAATGCAAGTCTAAGAAAACAATTTAGATATGGCATAACAATTAGAAACTTCAGTATCCAGACTACAATCCACAGCTCCAGAGAAGCTAGGTAACAAGGAGGACTGTAAGAGGCACACATCGATCATCCTGGGAAGGGGAAATAGATGAGATCTCCTGGGTAAAATGGGGGCAGGGGGCATTAGAGGGGAGCAGACTAGGGATGAGAACTTGAGGGAATGGGATGACTGAGTTGGGGGAGGGATGGAGAGGGAGAGTAAAGAAGGAGATATCTTAATAAAGGGAGTCATTACCAGGTTAGGGAGAAACCTGATGCTTTGGAAATTCCCAGGAATCCACAGGATGACCCCAGCTAAGACTCCTAGCAATAGTGGGGAGGTAGCCTTAACTGATCTTCCCTTGTAATCAGATTGGTTACTACCCTAACTGTCATCATAGAACCTTCATCCAGTAATTGATGGAAGCAGATGCAGAGATCCACAGCTAAGTACCAGGCAGAGCTCCTGGAGTCCAGTCAAAAAGAGGGAGAATGGAGTAATAAGCAAGGGGGGATGTCAAGATAATGATGAGGAAACCTACAGAGACAGCTGATCTGAGCTCTTGGGAGCTCATGGACTCTGGACCGACAGCTGGGGAGCTGCACGGGATTGAACTAGGCCTTCTGCATGTGGGCAGTAGTTGTGTAGCTTGGTCTAGCAGTGGGACCAGGATCTATTCCTGGTGCATGAGCTGGCATTTTGGAGCCCATTCCCTATTGTAGGCTTGCTCAGCCTTGACACAGGGGGCAGGTGCTTGGTCCTGCCTCAACTTAATGTGCCAGGCTTTGTTGACTCCCCATGGGAGGCCTTACCCTTTCTGGATTGGGGGAGGTTGGGGGAAAGGTGGGGGAGAGCAAGAGGAGGGGAGGGAGGGGGAACTGTGGTTGGTATATTGAATAAAAAATAATTAAAAAGGAAAAAATATAAAACTTCACAAAATTCAATGGGCAGATTTAGTATTCTTATTTTAAAGCTAGAGAAATGAAAGTGAAAAAAGTTAAATAATTTCTT
>PVIU01015431.1:0-48357 GCA_004026605.1 Ondatra zibethicus | reverse complement strand
CCTCTCCCCTCTCTTCAGTGAATTCCAGAAGCTTAACCCAGTGCTTGGCTGTGTGTGGATATAGGTTCTATGATGACAATTAGGGTAGTCACTAATTTGATTAAAGGGGAAGACCCTTTCAGACACCCTCTCCACTTTTACTAAGAGTCTTAGCTGGGCTCATCCTTGTGGATTCTTGAGAATTTCTCTAGCACCAGGTTACTTCCTAAACCCATAATAGTTCCCTCTATCAAGATAATTTTTTCATTGCTGTCTTTCTCCATCCCTGCTCCAAGTCAGTCTTCTTGATCCATCATGCTTCCATCCCCCATCCCCTCCCTTCTACCCTACTCTCAGTTTGCCTAGGAGATCTTAACTATTTTCCTTTCTGAGGCCCTCCATGTGTGTCCCTCTTAGGGTCCCCCTTTTAACCTAACTTCTCTGGGATTGTGGATTGTAGCTTGGTTATCCTTTATTTTACATCTAATATCCACATGTGAGTGAATACATACTGTGTTTATCTTTTGGGGCCTGGGTTACCTCACTAAGGATGTTTTTTTCAGAACTCAAGAAATTAAACTGAGTGGTGGTGGCACACTCTTTTTAATCCAAGCACTTGGGAGGCAGAGGCAGGCAGATCTCTGTGAGTTCAAGGCCAGCCTAGTCTACAAGAGCTAGTCCCAGGACAGGAATCAAAACTCCAAAGTTACACAGAAAAACCCTGTCTTGAGAAACTAAAGAAAGAAGAAGGAGGAGGAGGAAAGGAAGGGAGGGAGGGAGGGAGGGAAGGAGGGAAGGAGAGAGGGAAGAAAGAAAGAAAGAAAGAAAGAAAGAAAGAAAGAAAAAGAAAGAAAGAAAGAATCTAAACACCAAAATACCAAATAATCCAATTAAAAAATGTGGTACCAATCTAAACAGAGAATTTTCAACAGAAGAAACTCAAATGCTGAAAGACATTTAAAGACTTGCTCAACATCCCTAGCCATCAAGGAAATGCAAATCAAAATGATTCTGAGATACCATCTTACACTATCAAAATGACTAACATCAAAAACACTGATAACAGCTTATGTTGGAGAGGATGTGGAGTAAGGGAAACACTCCTCCACTGCTGGTGGGAGTGCAAATTTATACAACCACTTTGGAATCAGCATGGTGGTTTCTAAGAAAATTGGGAATCAATCTACCTCAAGTTCCAGCAATGCCACTCTTGGACATATACCCAAAGGACACACAATCATACCACAAGGACATTTGCTCATCTATGTTCATTGCAGCATTATTTGTAATAGCCAGAATCTGGAAACAACCTAGATGCCCCTTACCCAAAGAATGGATAAAGAAAATGTGGTACATTTGCACAATGGAGTATTACTCAGAGGTAAAAAACAATAACATCTTGAAATCTGCAGGCAAATGGATGGAACTAGAAAAAAAATCATGATAGAATTCTTAAAGGTCAGTAATAGTAAACCTATAATACCAACTCTGCCCATTCTAGAGGGCCTCTGGTTATCAGTTTAATTTTCATGACCATTATTCTTTTCATGACTCTCTGTGGCAACTTTTAATTATGTCCTAGAAAATAATTATCAACCATTTTTTAACCCTACTACCTATTGAGAGTTTGTTATTGTTAACTGAACATTTCATACTTAATAATACCTATATTTTCTCATTGTCTTCTTCTTTCTTGGGTAGATTTGGAGACATATCTTCTGAAATTGTATAGGAATGATCTTGATTTTCTTGTTTAGTGATTTGATTCCATGTCTGGCCTTTGCAATTTATGTTTTTTTTCTTTCAGAGATTTTTTTACTTTGATCTCTTTCTTTCTTTTTCTTCCTCCCTCCCTCTCTCCTTCCCTCCCTTTCTCTCTCTCCTTCTTCTTTCTTCTTTCTTTCTTTCTTTCTTTCTTTCTTCATAAAGCTTGTGTTGTGTGTGATTTGCTCATCAACTCACAAATGTTTCTTCAGTTTTCAGGGCGCATTATTGTTGGGTATGAGAAGCAAATTTTCTTCTGCACGTGACTTTTAATTTAGTCCTTCTCTGGTTTGTTTATAACTTATTTATTTATCTCTATTTTATTTATTTATCTCTAATTTATTTGTAACTTCCAAAATTTGAAATTCCCAATAATGTTATCTAGACAACATTGACTTTTGCAACTTCCTTTGTGATCAATTGTTTATTTAATTTCAAAACCACAGCAGTTAATCTTATCTCCAAGTTGTTGGTATTTAGTGATAAAGTGCTAATAGATCAGTTTATGCCATGTCAGTGTTAAAAACTCCTAGAGTGAATAGGAATTTGTCCAATCCACCTGTGAAGCAAACATTTCAAAGCAATATGGATTAGGAACTGTAAGTCTAAAATTATAATTATAATTACCCTTAAAATTATTTTTGTTTTTCTTAATTCCATAGAACTAAATAGCTTTTCATTTGCATTTTACTATATAGCAAAAAAATCTACAAAATTATACGATATTCTAGTTTACAGTTTATCCAGTACAATAGTACTCTTTTTTCCTGTGCTCCCAATGTTGAAAAGAAAGGTAGTGATTATGCTCCTTATGAGAACAATTAACTGGCACAATTTCTGCAATGCCACATTGGATTAATTGCATAATGGTTGTGGTGTTGATGTTATGCACACATGAAAGTATAGTCCAATTTGGTGTTTGAGATGAAACAGACAAAACACTTTGGGTGCAAAGCTTTGAAGGGTTCTAAAGATGTCATGCTATAAGTCCCAATTTCTGAAATTAAAATTAATAGTGCTAACCCACAGAGCTGTCTCCCCAGGGCTCTCCCTGATTCTAATTCTTAAGGGAATTAAGATAGAACTTAATTTTCTTAAGACTCAAAATGTACCAGTGAGATCTTCTATGATTATATCTCCATTATGGATAAGAGAACTAAGGTGCAGATAATTTAAAGGATTGTCAAGGTCTCAGACAGAGAAAGCAGTAGACATAGAATTTAAATCTAGGTCTTAGAGTCCAGTGCCAATGATCTTAAAGATTTATACTATATACCAATTAACAGGAGAAAATTTTCAGAAGATCAGCTGCTCTCATAGGAAGGCATCCAGATTGAATGTGTAGTTCTACGTCCTCAGCACAAACGATTAATTTACTAAATAGTTCCTAGCGAATGCCATTGAGACTCAAAGGAAAGGCAACATGGATAGGTGCTGACAAAAGCTAAAGTGATCCTATTGTGATTTTTACATTTTATTATTTGTTTTCATTATAAGAAATTGAATGTCACAAACTATGAAAGTAAGAGTGTTAAAATAAGCCCTCAGGAGAAAAGTTACAGTTGACAGCGTCAGCTGCTCCTGTCACTGTGGAAATGCAAACACGGGAATACTTCAGGTCCTCACCCAGCCCTAAAGTGCTTATGGGCAAATGGCTTATTCAAAACTATTTCAATCACTTTGACTTGCACTACCATGGTATGTCTGAGTTATGGCCCAAAGCCAGCATCTTCTCACTCCTACTTTAGTCTCTAGTTGAATTCAAACTTTAAACTTACGCTTCAGATGAAGCTGGTTTTGGTTTCATGTATCCCCTGAAGACTTACAGAAAGTCCCTGCCAACAATATTGTCACTTCTAGGTGTACTGTAAGGAAAGACATCAACCTTTGCAAACAGGGACTTAGCTTTGGTGACTTAGACCTTCTTTAAAACACTGGCATTGATTTTCAGAGATTATCCCTCGTGTTTTCCTCATTCCCCGGACTCTTGCATACTGTACTAATTGCTCAGAACCCCTGCCCACCAGCAAAATTCTAACCATTGACTAAATGTCAAGTCTTTCCATGATCATGGAAATATTTATATATTGGAAATTAACCAAGATATATTTCTTTCTTTCAGATTTTTATTAATGGTATTTTTTTCATGCAGGAAAATCTTTCTTATCTGACCAAGCAAAATTTGACAAAACTTTACCTGAATTTTAAGGCCCAACGCAAGCACTATTCTGGAAAGGGGCTCTTTCTCAATTTACATTGAAAACTTTCTTTTAAAACTTCTAAGAAAAACATCATCTACATCTGGCCAGTATTGCATAATCTAGTACAATTAGTCATCTTGGGTGTGTGCACCAATGTTGGACACAGCCCCCACACCACGCCTCATGGAGGTAGTACAGGAGATTGTTCATGGTATTTGGTACTGAATCCCAGATAGATAGGTTAAAATCTAGAGTTCTGTATTTGAGGCTGGAAAGAAAAGGAAAAGAGGAGAGGCATGAGCAAAATGCTCAGAATCAAATCTAGGTTCTAGCACTAGGATGTTTGGTTAGATAATTTAGTCTTTCTAAGTCACAAAAGAATAAACGGAATCATTTCCATTGTACCCTTCGATGTTTATAGTTTGTGATTTCGCAGGTGATTCCGTACATACGACATACAGCCCCATCCCTAATACAGCCTGGGAAATTCTATTTTAGTTTTATGTATGTGGGACATATGTGACTATGTGATGTATATGTGCATACTCTTGTGTGTGTATGTGAGAGGGCATGTTTTTACTATGGCATATGTCGGTAATCAGAGGACAACTTCAATTTTCCATCTTTCTCTTTCACCTTTTTTGAAGCAGGGTCTCTTGTTCATCATGGTGTTGACCAGGCTATCAGGCCCATTAGATGCTGAGGATTCCCGTTTCCACCTCTTATTGTGCCATGGGTACTTGGATTATAAATGCATGCTATCACATCTGACTTTATGTGAGTTTTGGGTATCCAAACTCAGGACCTTACACTTGTATGATGCATTTTTATTCACTGAGCCCTCTCTACAACCCCAGAAAAATTCTATTTTTTATGACGAGTCAGTTAATGAGATTCCTCAGGCTAGCCCAACATGCTCTGACATTCTTTATGGTCCAAGTAGACCCTGAAGGGGTAGTCTAAGAAAGAATTTGACTGCGGATTTAGAGTGAAAGCTTCATCTAAATAGTTACTGACAGAAGCCAAGGTCTAACTCAGAGTTTTGTCTCCCAGAAATACCTTCTAGCAAATAAACTAAGCTTCTAAATATTTAGCTGAGTTGAAGGGACAGGAATGGAGGTAATGAAGGGGGAAAGTAAAGGAAACAAGGATGTGTTTGAAGCTTCATCTGGTGTCTTAAATGTGGGGGGACTAATCATATGGTTTCTGCAAGATTCTATAATTACAGTGTCTATGACTATAGTTTGAATGTGCAGGTGGACCAAGTTTGAATTTCTTTATTTTTATGATTCCATCTAATATATATGTTGGATCTTCATTCTACTCAGTGGTAGGTACTAAATCTCAGTCAACCTTTGAATCTATTCTTTTTCCTAAATTGGTATGCATGGATGAAAGATGTATCTCATTCCAACTCTCCAAACATCTGCTGTCATATGTTCAGCCCCTGAAAAACCACACCTATGATTCAATTTCTGGCATTGTCCTCACAGGCCATCACTCATTCAGTCAGCCCTGACTCCATGGCCTATAAAATACCCTCACCTCTTCACTGCACCTCTGTGGATCCTGAATGGCACCGAGCAACACAAACCTGGGAGGCTGTCTTAGTTAGGGGTTCCATTACTGTGACAAAACACCAAGACCAAAAAGCAAGTTGGGAAGGAAAGGGTGTATTTGGCATACACTTCTAGATCATAGTTCATCGTTGGAGGAAGTCAGGACGGTAACTTAAACAGAGCAGGAACCTAGAGGCAGGAGTTGAAGCAGAGGTCCTGGAAGGGAGCTTCTTACTGGCTTGCTGTGCCTGCTTTCTTATTGACCCCAGAACCAAAAGTCCAGGGAGGGCACCACCCACCAGGGACTGGGCCATCCTCCATGGATCACTAATTGAGAAAATGCCAACAGCAGGATCTCATGGAGGCATTTCCTCAACTGAGGTTCCTTTCTCTCTGGTGACTAACTCATGTCAAGCTGACACACAAAACCACCTAGTACAAAGGCTAAACTCCAAGTTCATCCATGATGCTTGTGTTTCCACCCTGGCATTTGCTTCCCGTGAAAGCTTTTTGGAGAAGCAATACACAAATCCGTCGGATACCTAATGCCATTACTTTATATGAGGAATCAGACAAGCCCCCCTTAAGGTTTGGGGTTGCATCCGGCAAAGTGATCGAGTTGTATTTTCAGGATCTTGTGATATTTGCATATCCCTCAACTTGGGGCTCAGTTATAGCCTCATTGAGTCTGGTTCCACTTCCTTGTTGTTGTCAAAGGAGCAGTGAGAAGCATAGGTGGACAAGAGTCTCTGGAATAGGATACTTAGGAGTGGAGTAGGATTCTTGGAAGAAAGTGTGATATCAATACTGTTATCATAGAAAGCCGACCATTCCTAGATATCAAGCACTTACTATGCATTCACACATTTTATACAACTGTGACTGAAATAAATACTTTCCAAACAGTTGAACTGGTATCCAACAAGTCTATATTCATCACTACTGATTTAAAATGTCCACTAAGTCTACTATCATCTGTAGGCAGAATCTTCATAAATCTTCATACTTCATCCTCCAAATTCTTCCCCTGAAACCACCAGGTCCTTTCATCTTTGGAAAACCTCTTGAGAGATTTTTTAATGACTTCCTTTACCTGACCTGAGGACTCCTTCGTAAGTACCTGCTGCCTGCATTAGATACATAGTACAGGATACATAATCTTCAACTTAGACTGGCTGAACAGAACACCGCTGCCTGCATTAGATACATAGTACAGGATACATAATCTTCAACTTACACTGGCTGAACAGAACAGGGACACATTTCTTCCCAGCACAGTTTTCCATCGATGTTATTGGTTATTTGGATTTTTTTTCCCTATAAACGGTGATGTGGGGACCTCAAAGCCCTCCCCCATTTAACTCATGCCTCTTCAGTTGAGTGGGCAGGTGCTCTCATTCCAGGCAGCAGGCGAGGAGAGCGAAGGAGTGTGCATTATCCCCTGGGCGGGGGTTATTTTTGGCATGCCAGAGTTGGATACGAAGCGTACCTTTTCTACTTACGTCCAACATAGACATTTAATGCAGAGGGAGGGAGCGCCATGAGAAGCCGTGTGCTTGCTGAGAAGCAGAGGATACTGGTGCTAAATTATCTCACCTCGGGCTCACTCTAAGGCATGTATTTTTAAAGTTCAAAAGAATAGTCTTGTGAAATCATCCTGCTCTATTTATCCATTTTTGGGGTATGTATATATGCTTGTATGTATGTTCGTATGTATATATGTTTGTATGTGTGGGCATATACATTTAGGTATGTGAATGTGCAGGCCAGAGAACAACACTGGTGTCATTCCCCAGGACCCTTAACACCTTGATATTTGAGGCAAGTTTCTCACATTGGTTTGAGGCTCACCCAATATGCTAGACTAGGTGGTCAGTGAGCTCCAGGGGTCCCCCCGCATCTCCATCTACCTCCTCAGTGCTGAGATTCCAAGCCCACGCCACTAATCCTGGTTTGGTTATGTGGGTTCTGGGTTCCAGCTCCAGTCTGCATACTCTCAAGGCAATCACTTCATTAACTGAGCTCACTGCCAGCCCCAGTCTGTCTTCCTGAGGCATAATTAACCCATATGCTCTGGCTGGGCAGTGTGATCCTGAGTGGGGCGACGCTAGCACCGGGGACGACAAATATCAGCTGGTCTGTCTATCTTCTACTACAAAATGTGTTTTTTATTTGTGTTTTGGTTTTTGTTTAGCTTTTGTGTATATGTCTTACTTGCATGTATGTACGTGTTACATGTGTATGCCTGGTGTTCATGGAGGTCAGAAGACAGTATCGAATCTTCCAGCACTTGAGTTCCAGATGGTTAGGAGCTTCCTAGTGTAGGCGCTACAAGCTGAACCTCGTTCCTCTGCAAGAACAGCGATTGCTCTTAACTGCTGAGTCACCTCTCCAGACCCACTGACATACATTTTAAATAATAAACTCATAGTAAAGTTGAATATTGCCTCTAATCAACTACTGCCTAGTTGCGTAAACCTGGTTAATCTAATTTCTCTCTGAGCATTGCTCCTAATATTTATACAGAGACATAATAATGCCTTACCTTGCAGAGGTGGAGTAAGGCTTGAACAAAAGAACACAAGCATCTTTGAGAGCAGTCATTAGTAGAAGGTAAAACCTTAAAACACAGTCCAATATAAAGTAAGAAAATTATGAAGTTTTTTTTTAATTTGTGTTTAATTGTTTTGAGTGTTGCTTTTAACTGCTAAGTCATCCATTATAACTTTAAGTCCGATGCTGCAAACCAAGCATATATGCATATATCTATCTTATTTTCTGAATGCTGTCACTAAAATCTACATGAATCCTTTTTAATGGCTGCCCCCATTCCAAATATTGGAAAACTAATAAACTCAGAAGCAGATGACTTAAATAAGTGTGAGAAGTTGACTTAAATGTGTCATAGAGAGATAGAAATTACACAGAGTTGTGAATTGTACCCATTGCACCCTGGGCAGTGTACATTTCAAATGAATTATTTTCTTTCAAAGAGGAGTTGGGTAAGAAAGATTTCTGTTATTTTGATATTTTGCTTTTGCTTTGTTTTATGTTGTCAGATTTTTACCTTAAGCAATATGTACATCTGATTGCCAAATGCTGGGAAAAGAGCATTTGTCAAGGTGACCCTGGTCTGCCGTTGTCCCTGAGGCCGGAGGGATCCAGCTGGAAGCAAGAGCAGCTGTTCTGGGGCCCTTGTTTAGGCCACTTAAACGCGCTGTTGCTTTATCCTCTTCTAAGTACAGAAATTTCAAGATCCTGTGGAATGGGATGCGACCCATCTACTTTATATTTGGATGCCACTTTTACTGAAGATAGACACAGGGGTGGGGTAGGATGAAGAGCAGGTTGATGCCAGATCAAGGCTACTCATATTTTTAGAGCACCTTTCACATCTGAGAATATATCCAGAGGACCTCGACATTTCTGGTCATGGCAACCCCTCAGAAGTCAAGCGACTTAAAAGAAAACTAGGAGGTATTCGCCTTGAGGAAGAGGAGGAGGAGAACCTCGTTGAGAATTTGATGTACCCAGCTCCAGGGACTACTCAGCCAGAACACAACTTTTCTCCCTGGTGGAAGGCAGCCACCATTCCACCGTCCTGCTGGCCACCTATTTTTATGTCCAGGAAGTAGTATTGCAGAATCATGAGAACTGGAGACGGAAAGAATTCACTAAGCAATCCATTCCAGCTTGAAGCCACTTAGGAAGAAATTTTAGTCTGCTCTCCAAGGGTGTTTTGGGGCTGCCAAATTCCTCTTACTGTGCACTGAGCCAAATTCACCCAAAACAAAAACTGTGTCAATTTCATAAACAAAAGCACAAAAGTATTTAAAGTCTTTACACAAATTTAAGTGGCTTGGCTTACCATAAATAAGAGATTTTTTTCCCACATTTTTTTACATAGCAGCTTTTGATAAACAAAAGTCCCAAACCACTGAATATTGATAAGAATGTATGCACATTTAAAGATGAAAAAACACAAAATTACATGTAAAGTATATCAATCAATGAGCAATGAGACACAAATCAAGATTTATATGACAGATAATTACCTTGGTGATAATGAGATCCATCTTATCACTATTACTTTGAATATTTGCATAATATCCAAGTTTGAATTATGGGATCTGAAAGTCAGGAAGAAATTGTCTCTAAACAGGCTTCCTAATTTAGCTAATGATAAGAGGAAGATTCAGAGAAATCACAGTCTCCCAGGAAGGTATTAATAGGATTTTTCTTGGACTCCTGCTAAGACTGCATGCAGGGTAGATGAATACTGTTGATTGACAGATATTCTTCAGATAGCCAATGGAAATGTTTACCTGTTGTTACTAAATTGTGACAGCAGGTCTTGGCACGATATCTGGTGTACTAAAAGTCTAACGCTAACCTATCTTTGAGTTAAATTCTGTATGAAGTGGTTGAGCCTTGGAAATTCATGTGGTTGAAGACTGTATTAGTCCTAATCTAGCTAAAGAAAGGTGGTCTCTGAAGAACAGTGAGGTATTGTAGTAATAGTATAATCTCTGCTTTGAACTGTTGGGTAAATTATATTAATTACTTATATAAAATGAAACCCTTCCATTAAATCATTCTTAATCCCCTTGAGAGCTCTGGAAGTTTACCCAGCCTAGCAATTCTTGATCAATAAATACTTGCTGAAGGAATGTTGCACACATTTTCAGCAAAATGTTTTTCATCATAGGAAGTTTAGAGCATGTTTTTGATTTATTTTATGAATGACTGCATTCTGAATAATGTCTTTGAGGTATGTCCCAATGCTCTAGAAAAATAAATGTGCATTTCACATTCAACATGTAAAAGAAAAATACAATGCCAAATTAATAAAACCAATGTAGTACTTGAACTTCTTCAGAGAAGCAGAGAAAATAGAATTTTCACACATGAATGTGCCTTCAGCAGGGCTCCCTAGCAATGTGAGGGCTCCATGTGATTTAACTAAAGGTTTTTACCAGGCTCCTTACTTTCGCACACTGCCTCTCTTCCTTCCCTGCATTCTGCATGATTCGGAGCTAACTTTCCTTAAGGTTGGTTTCTCTCAGGAGACAGGCCTGAAGGAAAGGACACTGCAAAGACACCAAGAGTCTAATCCCTCTTATTCTGTTTCACATTGATTCCTCTGCACTGAGTTCCTTTTGTGTATCCAGCAAAGTGTTTTCCCACCCCTGGTGGGATCGCTGCTCATCAGTCTGCCTCTCTCAGATCTTCCTTCGAAGGGCTACCTGCTGGAAAGCCTCCTTGGTTGACTTAAATGGTTGACTTCATGGCCTGATCTCAGTGTTGGACTTTCTGGTGTTACAAGCCCAGCTCAGAACCTCCTTATAACCAACCTCAGGTCATTATGTAGGACAGGAGTCAAACACTCAGTGGAGTCTTCAAAACTCTTTAACTTTAAATACACTGAAGAGCAGTGATGGAAAGTCATCAAAACCAATGTCTTCAACCAAGGATGCATGAGGGGAGAAAAGGCTCTCTCTCTCTCTCTCTCTCTCTCTCTCTCTCTCTCTCTCTCTCTCTCTCTCTCTGTGTGTGTGTGTGTGTGTGTGTGTGTGTGTGTGTGTCGGGGGAGGTGTTGTTCAAGGTCACTCATCTTGCTAGTGGCAGACCCAAAATTAGAACTTTAGTTTTGTGGCTCCTAATATAGAGCTCTTTCCATTGAACAATTGTCTCTTTTCTGGGGATCCAGTTCTAAATACTCAGGATTGTTCAATACCTTCAAATGGCCTAGTGTAAATTCCAAAGGCCATTAAGCATCCTTCCTCATAGGGTCACCCTGACACGCAGCCCTGAGCCATCCATCCTCCGTCCAGGCAAAGAGGAAGGTGAGTGTTATTGACTGTGTGTACCACCAGTATCTGCAGTTTTAAGGGCTCCTCATGGATCGCATTTCCCTGCAAGTTGCCCTACAGTGACCCAGACACAACACTGACAGCTGTGGTGCAAATAAATAAAAACAGAGTATTTTGATCTTAATAGCAGCGGGGTGAGAGGTTGGGTATGAGAAGAGAGAGAGGCAGACAGAACAACACAACCACAGCTGTGAAAAGAACAGTTGCCGGCCAGGAGAGAGGGAGAGAGGAGGGAGGAGCGAGATTAGGGTTCCGCCAATGTTAGACATGCCGAAGCTCTTGGAAAAGGGCACACATACTTCGGACAGGTGGGAAGTGTTTACATTAAAACCAGAATATCAAATGGCTTCCTAAGTACTGGCCAGATCTTTACAGACCCAAGTTGACCCAAAGGGGAAAGCCAAAGTACTCACCCCTAAAACAATCACAGATGAAGCTTCCAGAATTCTTTATATTCCATTCAAATAACTGGATGTCACTATGTACATCAGAATAATATGCTGATGCCAGCAACTAACTGTGACCTCTACGCCTCTGAGCAGTGGCATGGAAATCATCAGGGAAGAAATGCATATTCCCTAGCCCCATCAGATCTGGTGAATAAGAAATGTGGAGAGTCAAGTATGAATTCTGTGTACCAAGCCTTTCAGGAGACTCTGGGGTACACTTTCCTGAGCACCTCTGCTATAGGCTTGATGCAACTCAGCTTCCACAGAGTTATACATAAATCTCTCACATCTTGGTCCATCGGTATCCTGTTATTAGCAAGATCAAGCCTCCAAACACAGTTTGGAGTTAGGACAGGAGAATGTATGATTTGCATTGCTTAGGCACCAGAGCAGCTAAATTTGCAGAAGAAAAAAAAACCCTCAGTACTCATATGTTCAGATTCACAGTACAAGGGCAATGTCCTCCTCCAGTTTAAATGGCCACCTGCAATATGTTCATCTAAAGAATGGGAAAAAAATCAAGCCATTAAGCTATTGAACTGGGGCACACGTGTGTCTAGAGAAGTTTTGGAATTTGGGGCCTGAAGGTAGGGACACTTTAACATGCAGAGAACTGTATTCTCTGTCCCTTGACACTAATCTTTAGGAGCTAATGATATAACCACTTGGCATCCAGAGATCTAGTCACTATTGTGGACATACATATAGGCAAAACAGCAAAGTACATGTAAATAAATACATCAAAAATATATTAAAATCACAAATATAATTGACTTGGAATAAAACAAGCAAATGAGGAACAGCAGTCCTGTGGATCTGACTTATGGCCTAGGGTGTCTGGAGTCTAATCTCCGAGTACTGCATGAACAGGATGTGCTGACCCATGCCTGTAATCCCAGCACTCAGGAGCTAGAAAGTGGAGAAGCAGACCCCCAGCCCACACCTCTGTGAGTTGGAAGATGACTCCCATGTTGGATATGTGTTCTACTGTACAGAGATCAGTGTTTGTAATGCTCCTTTCCCTGACACATCACTCATAAAGCTTTATTCAGGCATGGTAACTGAGAGCCCACATAACTTTGCTCTTTCACACCAACGGGGCTACTTAATCTGTCATTTGTTTCCCATCTCTAACACAAATGTCTCTGTCATAAACTTGGCTGGTTAGTTGTGTCAGCTGGATCAGTAAACTATACAAGCGTTCACAGTCCCAATCCCCATGTGGTGTGCATGGCTTATTCCAGGGTTTTATAAATGTGTTCATGAGTTTCCTGTTAACTCTGGTGATTCACTCTGCATGAACCGGCTCAGACAGACCAACCTTCCCTCTGAGGAAGACAGCTAGGTACTCTGTGCTCTCTATCCAATAGGATTATGGCTCCAGCTGGAAGAAAGTGGCAAAATGATTAACAGAGAACCTGTTTCAAAGGAAGACTAGAAGTTCAGAAACCTGTATTTTGATTTCCTAAGACTTTTTATATTGGTCTCTGCCCTCGTGGTATAGCAACACATCCAAGTAGAGTCTCAGTTGCCAAAAGACACGATCCGAAAATTATAATACAATTGCTTAGCTTTGTAGGACCATTGGTGCGGAGGGAGGAAGAAAGAATAGCAGTGTAGTACATCTGTGCTAGATACCAGATGCATGAAGGACCATTTCACTGTGCTGGGCTGAAGACGTTGCATCATGTGCTTCTCTCATTTTGTCACCAAGAAACCTGAATTCTCAAAGGACTCTGTCGAGGATCCTGCCCTTCCTCCCTTAAATACCTAGAGGCAAAGACTCTGGAAGGAAAATGTTCTTCCTGAATATTTCATTCCTTCTACCCTCTTCAAAAATAACGTCCCTTAGCCTGAGCGGCTGCTTAGGGCCATGTCTATGTCCATGGCCACCTGGCAGTCAGGATCTGTATTGATGTCCGTGGCTTGTGTTGCCTCTGAGGGCTGTGCCAATGCCCAGGGTCTAGACAGCCACCTGAGACCATGTTGGTGTCTGACGACCTTGCTGTCACTGGAGACATATTGATCTGGGTGACCAGAGCTGCTACCAGGGCCATGGTGATGTCTGGGCTATACTGATTCCAAGGGCCATGTCTGGGTCCATCGTCCTGTTGCAGCTGGGATCTATGATGGTGTCCATGGCCCATGTTTGCCACAGGGCATCACAGGAACCATGCATGTGGAAATGTGAGGGTTGGGCTGAGCCGGCCCTTCCCCCTCACTAGCTCTGGGATAGCTAGCCCTGCCCCTCACTGGATACTATAGCAGGAGAGTTGCCCCTACTCCCCATGAGAAAGCAGGCCCCACACTCAGGAGAGATGGCCCCACTCCTCACTATGGGTGTGGGAGAAGTGGTCCCAGTAGAATGGGCATAAGAGAACTGGCTCTGCCCTTCGCCTGAGGGAGGCAGGCCCAGTAGCCTGGGCCAACTGGTTTAGCTATCACACAGACCCACATCTTGGGCCTTGCATTTTCACACCCTACTATCGACCCGATCTGTGACCTACTGGAGTGTGTGAAGGGAATGATCCTGAGGAACAATTAACCATGGATGCTCCTGACTCAGGGAAACAGCAGATAGCCGACAGGAGTTTTGGTGAGGGTTGAGTGAGGATGGTCTGCCAGAGGCCTTGAGCCAGACCAATGACTCATCGCTAGAAACATTTTGTGGATAGTGCTGACACACTGCAGCACCCAATGACATTAGAGGGGACAAAGAGGTGTTGGAAAGGCAGAAGAGTGATGTGGGTTGTTTGTTTGTTTTTATTTTTAATCGATCGGGAGGGATTGGGAGATTCTGCAGGGGTGAGGTGAGGGTTTGGAGGGACAGGGAGATTGAGCAGGATTGGGGTAAATGATGTGAAATTCCCAAAGAATCAATAAAAATTATGTTATAAAAATATAAATAAATAACTGCCCTTAAACCTTGTAGATAGTGGCAATTCAGGAGTAGCTCCAAAGAGCACAAAGGCCATCATTCTAACAGAAAGAGAACCTCCATTTCAGACTCTGGGGTAATGGTAATCTGTAGATACGACTAAAAGTGTTGGTAAAGTCTAGGGGTGTAAAGTAGCTGTAGTCCCAAACATAGAAGAACATAAGCTGTGTGTGTGTGTGTGTGTGTGTGTGTGTGTGTAAGGAAATGGGTATCACCAACTAGGAGTCATCTTAAACATCTGCCTGTCTGAGATTCCCCTTGTATAATTATGCAAGGAACTTTATGTGTGTATACATATATACATACATATATATATATCTTTGAAAGGTAATAACATATCTAATTCTATCAAAAATTAAATTGTTCTACTTATACAATAGTGACAATTCTTCACTAAGTTTGTAGGAAAATTATTTCATATCTCCCAAGCCTTAGTTTTCTATCACTTTAAGTGAGGCTAGAACAATAACCTTTATAGGCCTTATACATTAATCTGGAGAAAAATTATAACTGGGTGTGAGTGGAATTCAGAAACTGCAGGAAGTGATATTGAGTGAGAGAATGCGTTTTGATGACATTGTAGCTCCTGGTGGTATCGCAGGTAGGCCTAAGCCAGGGACCAGAGCGGCCATTCTTAGTCCATGAATCATCACATGAACCACCCTCAGTCATCAGGCAAAAGGCAAGTCTGAGCTATTCTTTGATTTGTTGTGGTTTTATGCTCTTTAAAACCACACCTACCTATAGAAGAAGCAAAAACTTATGGGAAATGCATATGAAAGGCTTTTTCTATTGGGTATACCAACTTCAGTCCAACCCTTTCATGAGAAGGCCAGGTTGAATTTGTTAACGACTTGCGTCTGGTTTCCAAACCTGCCCTTATATAACCCTAACTCAGCCTGGGTCTTTAATGAAGATGCAAACCTTGCACCTCAGGCCCAAGAACCCTTGTTCTTAACCAACCTCCAATCAGCATAGCTGGGGCTTTCAAGGCTACACAAAGGATGCTAGTGTTTCCTCCATTTAATGACCAAGCAGAGGTACCCAGGACTCGCTCTGGACTCATTACCATAATCCATTTTAAGAGCATAGAGACCACAAAGCTGTTGCTGTGTGTGCTGCCTCAGGTACCACACCGATGCTGGCTTCCTGGATGTTTGCAGGGCCAGGGAACTGTTGAAAAGCACAGGCCTCGGGGAGCCTGTGGGGGAACTGCTGGAATGTTGTTTATCTTCAGACCGCAACAACTGCTCCAGTGTTTCACAACAGGAAGATCTGACCTGAAGCACAGACACTGAAGGCTTAGAGAAGCAAGACCTGAAATAACCCCCATTTCTCTACTGCCTTCTATCTCTCCGGCCTGCTGAACCCGTCTACCTCCCTCAGTACAGTGGGGACTGGTGAAGTAGCCAGAGCAGAGACCATAGAATAGACAAAACTTTCGGAGAAGCAAGTAGCTGAGAAGAAATTGTCCAGATCCTGGGGCTCTGTGGGTGATGGGAAAAACAGGAACTATGCCTTCTCACTTTCCTACCATTGTGGATCTGAAGAATTATCCTTTCCTGCATAGCATCCTCTGCATAGTTTTAATTCAGATTTTTGTTTCCTCTCTGATCTCTTATATGAAAGGAGAGACAGTTATGAATTCAGTTCTAAAATCTTAGGCAAAGCCTGGCAGTTTTTATTTAGTCCAATGTGATTTGGAGAAGCGAGGTTTTAGAAGGCTAATTAGAACTCCACGGTCTTGGACACTTTGTTTACCCTCTGTGTGTAAATGCGTAAAGAAATTACGAGATCCCGTGATTGAGACGTAAAATGAGCAAGCAGCCCGAGCTCTGGCAGCATCTGAGTGTGCGCAGCCAAGAGCACAGGATCCTTCGTGTACCGAAAGCAGGAGATTGTTGAAGAAAACAGCTGCGCTGCGCCGTGTAGACAATTCAGATGCGCCTGGGCTCCGCGGGAGCTCTACTAGAAAAATGCTGCCCTGTCACATTTATGAACAAATCCTGCCACCTCAACTGCTTTTGTACAACTGCTCCTTGAAGGTGACTTTTCCGTGGAGAAAAGAACAAAACTGGAACAAAGGGAAAAATAGCTTTTTCAGCACATGCGAGTAGAGAGGCAGTTCCCCTGCAGAAAGTTCGCGACGATGTAAGAAAAGAGAAACTATTTCATCTCCAACCCTTCCTCAGGAACACTTAACTCCTACTCCAGTGTCCGGCTGCAATATGCTTGCCTCTGGGCAAACTGAGAGTGAAACCCCTCTTTTAGCCAGTAAACAAACAGCAACCCTGGCCCACGTGAGATAAACACGTGAGCACTCTTCAGTGTGTCCACTCTGTACAGAGAAGCAAAGAGAACAGAGAACTAAATGGTCAACTCCAGCATAAGGCTCAGTAAAATGTGGTCCCGAGTAAGAGGGAAAAGGCAAATGGATTTGGACCCCAGGTTTCAGGAAGCCGGCCAGGAAATGAGTGACGTGTGAGCGCGGCCTGAAGTCTCGACAGCAGCACTTTCCAAAGACAGTGAAGCATGGCAAAATCAGGGTCACGTGAGAAAACCTGGAGGGCAGTTTTTCATGACAGCACTTGGTTGTTACCATGGCCGCTGACCACATCCTTCCAGAAGCTTCCCAGAGGACTCCATCTTCACATGCCTGTGGTGCCAATGGGGGTCTCTCTAAGCAGTGCAATGATCAGGTTCCAGGCTGGGTGACCAGTTGAGCCTTAATTCTGCCATTGGTCGCTCTACTCTGAGCAATATTTTGAGTTTTCAAGCCATCAAGCTCCTCTTCTCTCACATGAAATACCCACTGTGGGATTTAAACACTGCCAAGGGCCTCACATCGCACCTGCTGCAAATAGCAAGGGGGTACTGTTATTATGGCTAACTTGTTTTACTTTTCTTACTAGATCAAGAAAACTCAAAGAATGGCATGCCTTTATTTTATTCCTATAGCCCAGGATCTAGAAGTGCTTTTTTTCCCTGAAAACTTCAACAAAGGCTTGAATGGATAAATGACTGGATTAGTAATAATGAGAATAGCAAATATATATAAAATGTCCTCTTAGTGATTTTAATTTTGACTCTTATAAGCGAACAGTGCATCCATTGTAAAGGGTTTATAGTCCACAACCACGGCCGGCATTCTGGCCAGGGTGGTGTGAATGCATGCAGACAACTGGACAATGCAGATGCCAGGATACAGGCAGGGCATCTTGGAGCACTGCTGCTTTCCTCTGCGGAAGACATTTGCTTGGCCTGTGGCTAAACTCTACCCATTGTAAAACAGCCGAAACAGCAACATGATAATAATTACAGTGGCCACTTAATAGGGTACCTAGATGACTCCAAAGCACTCCTTGAAAAAGAGATCAATTAAAATGTAACTAGATAATGAGGCGGCATTGGATCCAAAGAGAACTGTAAGAAACTGACATTTAAGCAAGGCACTGTCTGATTTCTTTAATACTCTCTCCAAATACACAATTATTAATGAAAAAGGCCAATGTTGTCAGCTATCTGTTATTCAAGGCTTTCAGATAATTACATAACAAACTCAAATATCATCCATAACTCACTCTTTTTGGATCAGACTGTGGGTACATGAAAACATGCACTCCTTCCTACGGTTTCATACTGCTCAGCTAAAAATGCTTGCCAGCAGAGGAAAATAAAAGGCAAGGACACAAAGGTAAGACTTGGGCAGGATGCTGGAAATATTTGGAGGAACAAATGTGAGGAACTTTCCTGACGTCGTTACTGCAGGAGGCAGAAGGGTGGCGCAGTAGTTTAGAGCACTCTTTGGAAAAGTATTGGTATATGACAGACACTAAAAAGATATTTATTTCAGTACAACAATTGTTTTTAAAGCCATTGTAGCACATTATACTTCCTGCTCTGTATATGAGGGGCCCTGATCCTGACATCAAGTTCACAGAGTCTATTAGATTTCTTTTTTTTTTTAGTAATAATTAAAATATTGGAAAGATTCTACCCCCATTACCAAGAGTCTTAGGGTTTCTACCACTGTGAAGAGATTCCATGACCAGGGCAAATCTTACAAAGAAAACATTTGATTGAGGTGGCATTTTACAGTTCACAGGTTCAGTTTATCATCATCATTGAGGGGAGCATGGAGCTGTGTAGGCAGACACAGTGTTGGCTACATCTTGATCAGAAGGCAACAGGAAGTGAACTGAGACACTGGGAATGGCTTGAACATATATGAGACTTTGAAGTCAGCTCCCAGACTGATAACACTTCCTCCAACAGGGCTATACATACTTCAACAAGACCACACTTCCCAATAGTGCCATTCTCTATAGGATTATTGGGGCCAAACACATTCAAATTACCACAGCAAGTTTAAGAACTGGTGGGATAGCCCACACAGTAAACAATAAAAATTTAATTTACACAACAATACTGTCAAATCTATAAGACAGATGGTAATGAAAGAAGACAGTCCCCAAGATACATACTCTATGGATCAACTTATATGAAGTCCTAGAAGGGACAAATGTATTTATGGCACTAGGAATCTGGAGCTGGGCAGGAGGAGGTTTCTCTACAACATGCATAAGATCATTTTTCAGAAGACAAGAGTGCTCTGAGTCTCAAATGGACTGGCGGTTACATGGTGCATGAACTTCCAAAGCTCTAACTCTGTCTCCAGAAAGCCTACTGGAAAAAGAGTAAGACAAGAAAGAGAGGCGGTGAGCACCAGGGTTCAGCTTGCTTCAGATCATCTCTGACTTTATATTTTCACAGGATTTCTTCTCATTGCAGGACTTCCGGTATCAGTTGATTTTTCTATTCACATTTCCATAAAAGCCGTGCTCTGACTTGATGCAGCATGTTTAAAAGACAGTAGATTTATATGACTCTCAGAAAAAAAATCTAAATCTTTTCACTGGTGCATAGGGTCCTTTAAGATTTCTGATGCTTCCTGAAATCTTTCTAACCCCACATCAGACAGAGGTCTGATCTCCAAAATATACAAAGATCTCAAGAAATTGGTCATCAAAATAACAAATAATCCAATTAAAAAAAATGGAATACAGACCTAAACAGAGAACTCTGAGCAGAAGAATCTAAAATGGCTGAAAGACACTTAAGGAAATGTTCAATATCCTTAGTAATCAGAGAAATGCAAATCAAAACAACTCTGAGATTCCCTCTTACACCTGTAAGAACGGCCAAAATCAAAAGCACTGATGACAACTTATGTTGGAGAGGTTGTGGGGTAAAGGGAACATTCCTGCATTGCTGGTGGGAATGCAAACTGGTGCAGAGCCTTTAAATGTCAGTGTGGGGATTTCTTAGAAAATTAGAAAACAACCTTCCTCAAGACCCAGTGATGCCACTTTTGGGTATATATCCAAAAGATGCTCAATCGTGCTACAAGGACATGTGCTCAACTATGTTTACAGCAGCATTGTTTGTCATAGCCAGAACCCGGAAACAACCTAAATGCCCCTCGACCGAAGAATGGATAAGAAAAATATGGTGCATTTACACAATGGAGTACTACACAGCAGAAAAATATAACTACATCTTGAATTTTGCAGGCAAATGGATGGAACTGGAAAACATCATTTTGAGTGAGGTAACCCAGACCCAGAAAGACAATTATCATATGTACTCACTCATAGGTGGTTTTTAAACATAAAGCAAAGAAAACCAGCCCACAAATCACAATCCCAGAGAACCTAGACAACAATGAGGACCCTCAGAGAGACATACATAGATCTAATCTACATGGGAAGTAGAAAAAGACAAGATCTCCTGAGTAAATTGGGAGCATGGGAACCTTGGGAGAGGGTTGAAGGGGAGGGGAGAGGCAGGGAGGGGAACAGAGGAAAATGTAGAGCTCAATAAAAATCAATTAAAAAAGAAGAAAAAAAGAAAAGACTACCAAACCGGCTTAAGTTTTGATCCCCAATTCCCTACATTATTTGCTTCTTCTTCCACCTGTGCAGAAGCAATGCTTTTGATTCCTACTTCATACTCGAGCCTTAAAAAGCACTTTCCGCTAGTTCCAGGACAGGCTCCAAAGCCACAGAGAAGCCCTGTCTCAAAAAACCAAAAAAAAAAAAAAGAGAGAGAAAAAAAAAAACACTTTCCTATGCCAGATCCAGTCCCACTTCTCCCCTTTGCATATCACCTTAGTGTCTCTAAATCTTGGTCTTCATCAGCCATCTGAAATTGCCAAATGTCCCTGCCCCATCATACTTCTGTTGTAGAATATCATCCACAATACACTCATTGTTGGCTTTTGAATGTCCCTGTCCATAACAGCCTCTTGAAGACAGAACATTACCCAATTAGCTTATTCTCCCACAAGGTCTAACACCGGATAAGTGCCACAAAAGCTTTGGCTAAGTGAATGAGAACAAAAAATTCTTGGGCAGAGGACTGCCTAACAACCTCTAAATTTCAAGTCCTACATAGAGGCTCATAGAAGTTGAGGCAAGATCACAATCTAATTTCACCTGTGCCTTAGCAGAACCAAATGTTTCTTTGTGTTGTTGAAGCATTAGAGGCCAACCCAAGAACAGGGCTATAATGCTGCTGTGCTGATGTCTGCTGAAACCAAGAGACATTTGCATGAGACAATAATCACATAACTGCCTTGATGCTAAGCACACTAATATTTTGGTCCTTTTCAAATAGGCTCTGCAATGTAATTGGGAGACATTTTTAAAATGACACCCCACAGTAAAATTCAGCTCTGTGGCCTCTTCACCCATCCCAGTTTCTGACCTCTTAAAACCCCTCCTAGAAACTCTTCCCTGTCCTTTTCTTGTTTGTTTATAGAATGAGACAAGAGCTCCCTTTTGACCCTTACACTGCAAGCCGTCCCGTACTTATTTACACAATATGTAAGTCTCTGTATTTAAAATGAACCCCAATCTGGTCAAGTCTTCGAATCTTCTCATCCTGGATGCCTATGCTGGACTATACAGTTAGTATTCTTTGAAGATGCAGATTAGCAGGGAAAAATTGCTTTTTGAATTTTGTCCTTATTTTCCTTCCTTCCCATTTCCTGCTTTCTTTACTGATGTCACCATCTCCATCTTCCTCCCCTTACTGACCAGGACAAGGTCAGGAGTGGGAGGAACCTGATGCTGGATCTTTCCTGTAGGTCCCTGCCAAATGACCACGGGTTGCTGGGAGACCTCCTCCCCAGAGCACTCTGCCACTTAGAAGAGGCCTCCACCCATTGTGAACAACTCTGGCTGTTTTACCTTTACAACAAAACTTCCCTGCCACTTCCATGTTAGTCGGAGCCCATCCTTTAGCGCCACAGAATACAGGTGTAATGTCTTCTTTACATTTTCTCTTCCTGTAGATGAAGATGGAAATGACAATTCTGCTGAGTCTTCAGCAATTTATTCCTGCAGGATTTGAGTCATGTTTCTCTAAGCATCCTTCTGATGGTCAACACCACTCAGGAGTTGGCTCTTAGATCCATATGGCCATTCAGAACACAAAAAGTAGAAGGTCACTGTATACTGCCCCCTCAGCTGGCATGGTTCACACCTCTCTCTCTCTGTCTTTCTCTCTGTTTTTTTTCTCTCTCTTTCTCCCTCTCCCCCCCCCAGGCTTATATTTTTATTCTGTTTTCCAATGTGCCTTTTAGCTTCCCCTTTCATTATCCTTGTACTTTCATCATATTATCTTCCAATTTAGGGAGCCTATGGAGAATGGGATTGGAGAATGAAGACCTGGTACATACACATGGTGCAATGCTAATCGGCTGCAAAGAAAAAGGGCATCGTAAAACTTTCAGGTAAATAGACCATGTTGGAGGAGGTAAACTAGATCTCAAAAGACAAACAGCAGATTCTCTCTCATCCTTTAGTTTCTAGCTCCAAATCTTTACATGAGTATACAATCTGGGAGAACTGCAGAAACTAGAAAGGTCAATGGGAAACCCTGGTTTAGGATGCAATGTAGAGGGTATAAGATGGGTACAAGGGATTTAAAAGGAAAATGGAAAAAATGGGGAGGATCTTAATTAGGAAGGGGGAGATAAACATAGAAGGGGAGAGGAGGAAAACATATTAATATGAATATCTGAAAAGGTCATAAGGAATCATTATTATCCATTTACCTAAAATTACAAGTAATACATACACGTCTGTGTATATACATATAGTTTAAATAAAAGAACCATAACTATTTAACAAAATCCCAATACCAGAAATAAGAACCCCTATGAGTTGTTCATTAGTATTTGTCTCCAAACTACCCCAAACACTGGAGACCATTGCTGCTGCCATTTACCACCTACCAGGGGAAGCCCCTATTGCTGAAGATACCACATGCTGTAGATACTGGACCTGAAAGATCCAAGCTAGATCTGACCTGAAAGCCTCCTCCCTGAGGACTAGCTCTCATGGTACCAGAAGTCTCCATATAAACATCCAAAGGGAAGCAACCAATGGCCCTACGTAGCTATGATGCCTATAGACTACAAAGATGGCATCCAGGAAATGGTATCCCCAAGGATGTAGTAGTGGCCTAGGTACGTTAGCAGTAATCCATAGCTGTGCCTACTCAGCAAGAAGGAAATTCTGCCTGGTACTAGAAACCTAGCCAACTATCTGCTAAAGTCATGGATATTGGAAGAGAATCTAGCAATGGCCACTTTACTAAACCAACATAATTCCTAACTGCATTCTAAATGCTTGACCTTGTGCCTACAGAAGAATGTAGTCCTCACCCTCATCCAGGAAGCTTCCCTTTGAAGCAGATGGAGTTCATTACAGGAAGTAATGACTAATCAAAATGTAGAAGTGACCTTGTGGTGCCCAGACCCAACTGATACATATACAACTCAACTCCTGCACATAAGGCCCAGGGATTGTTGCAGAAGGGATGGCAAAAATATGTCAAAAGCCAGGAGAACAGGAAGTTTTCCACAAGAGCTGTTCAGTTTTATGTCAACTTCACAAACTCGAGTCATTTTAGAAAAGGGAACCCCACCAACACAGCCTGTGGGCATTTTATTGATTGATGATTGATGTGGAAGGGTCCAGCTCAGTGAGAGCAGGGCTGTCTCAGGGCTGGTGGTACTAGATGCTGTAGGAGAGCAGGTTGACCAAGCCATGGAGAACAAACTAGGAAGTAGCATGGAATTCTGCTTCGGTGTCTGCCTCCCGGTTCCTGTCTTGAATTCCTGCTCTGATGGTGATGGGCCGTGGTAGACCTATAAGCTGAAGGAAACCCTTTCCTCCTCAAGTTGATTATAGTTATGGTTTTTATTGAAGCAATAAAAATACTAAGACTCTGTGACATTGAATCTCCTATGTGAGAGAAGTTATATCCATGTGGTCTCACCAGCCTAAGCAAGACCTGAACAGGGACAACACCCAATGCTAATGTAAAAGCGAGAAATGTCATGGAGCCTAACACTAGACAAAGAACTACAGGAAACTAAGGAATTCTCAGAGCAGGAAAAATAGTCTTCCCCAGGGAAGAGTCCTCCCATTGGTTATTTATTTCCAAGTTGTCAGTCCTAAAATCATATACATACAAATAACACTATATACAGTGAGCAAGTTGTATTTTATATACTTAGGAAATACGTGTGTGTGTGTGTGTGTGTGTGTATGTGTGTGGCAACAAATAAAGAAATCAAGGAAACAAATTTGAAAGTCAGAAAGAGGAGCACATTGGAAGAATTGAAGGGGGAAATGATATAATTATATTTTAATTTCAAAAGACAAAAAGTATAATAAAAATATAGCACATGTGATACTACCAATTCACAAAACAAAGATACATGAAGAAACCCATACTTAATTACTATGTAATACTTATTCAAGCTTCAGTTCTGATGGCAAAAAAGTCAATATTTGGAGTTCTTGGTAGTTTTAACTGTGACTTCCTGACTGTCTGCTTTCAAGGATGCATCTGAGCTCTGAGAGGCTTGTGTTGGCAGTGGGGAAACATCTGGAGCTAAGATAGTGTTAGCTGAGAGATTTGCATCTCTGCCTCCTGTCGGGAATGCTCCTGGGCCTAGCTGTTTTCTCTTCTCATTGGCCCTTCCATGTGTTGCACCAGATTGCATCTCCTTCCATCCGTAACTTGTTCCTGATCAAGTGTTGGTGTCTCATACCTCAACTTTCTTCTCAGGAGACCACATGGTAAATAGCAGCTCTTCTCTTTTAGTCGTTTTTGCCAAAAACTCAAAGTTATCTTTGACTTACTTTTCCTCAGCCCACCTTCACTCTCATAAAACAGCATCATGCTGGTGTTGGAGGTCCTTCTGTTTATGTGTTTCTTTCATTGGTTACCAATAAAGAAACTGCTTGGCCTGATAGGGCAGAACTTAGGTAGGTGGAGGAGACAGAACTGAATTCTGGGAGGAAGAAAGCAGAGAGAGCCACCATGGAGACGCCAGGTCAGACATGCTAAATCTTTCCCGGTAAGCCACGACCTCGTGGTAAACACAGATTAATAAATATGGGTTAAATCAAGATGTGAGAGTTAGCCAATAGGAGACTAGAGCTAATGGTCAAGCAGTGTTTTAATTAATACAGTTTCTGTGTGATTATTTCGGGTGTAAGCTAGCCGGGTGGTTGGGACGACAAGCAGCCTGCTATTCCTGTTACATCGTGCCTGTCTTCCAAACATCCAGAGCCTAACCATTTCTATGCATCTACACTATAACAACCTGATCCAAATGACTGTAACTAGATGAGTGACACAGCCTCTTTAGTACTCTTTCTTCTTATTTCTTAACCCCTGAAAGCTGCTTAACTCAACATTTAAAATGATCTTGTTAAACACTAAGTCACCTCACACAATCCCTTTGCTTAAATAGCAGAAGCCTTACCATTTCACCACTAAGAGCCAAAAGTGAGGGCTTACAGTGTCCTGCATCTGAACACATAGGGCACAGCTCACCTTGGCATCCCCTGCTCTCACTACTGACCAAGTCCTGACTTCACTGCCCTCCCTTACTTTCTCTGGCAAATGAAGCAGTGCAGCAACTTCCCAACCTTATGTCCATCGCTCATAGGCGTGATATGATTCTGGTTTTTTCTTTTCCTTATTACTGATTCTTAGTTAATAAGAGCAGAATCAAATGTGTGTGTGTGTGTGTGTGTGTGTGTGTGTGTGTGTGTGTGTGTGTATATATATATATATATGATTACCTCTCAAAATTTTTGCCTAATCAAGATGCTACAAAGATTTTCCCTTACATTTTCTTCACTTTCTGATTCAGTGGTACATTCTATTGGCAATAGCATTTTCCCAGGTCTATAAACTGCTGTCCCAAGTCCTCAGAAGTGAGGCATGGCTACTTTCTGGATATCTGCTCTGCTGACATGGGGTCTCTAGTTACTAAGGCAAACATTTATTTTTTTTGTCAAGATAAGTCATTGTACCAGTCTTTGTTTAGTGCTGCTCCCCCACGTTGTCATGCCAACCTACGACCCTCCCTCAGTCTATGCGTGCAACGGGCTCTAGCTCATCTTTGAACTCACTTCATTCTATCTGAGAGAAATGTATTAAACAGCCATGGAAGCCCTTGGGAGGATTGACTTCTCATGTAAGCCCCTGGAAGTTAACCAATGAGCAGAGAGGATGGTCTCCTCACCATGTTAGAAGCTAACCAATGAGCAGAGAGGATTGTTTCCTCACCATGTTGTAAGTTAACCAATGAGCACAAAGGATTGTCTCCTCAGCATGTAAGGCAGAAGGTAACCAATGACTAGACAGGACTGTCTTCCCAGAGCCCTTTCTGAACTTCCACAGCTTACTCACCTTTCACCCAGATGTATATTTTCAACCAAGCAGAGGTAATACGAAAGCTTTCTATGGAAATTATAGTGTTTGCATATATACTAAATTCCATCAGTACCACAGACTTCATTATTGCTGTCTCAATTACCTGAATTCTAACAAGCTCCACAGCTTTCCTCTCAAAGGTTTCATCCCTGCCTTGGGCTTCTGAAACTCAAAAGATGAGGTTTATTCCTTTCACACATTGGAACTTATCTGCTACCAAGCCACTCTGAGGTCATGAGGCTGGAGAGGAGAGTCCTGAACTAGAAATGAAGTAAACACCTCTGCTAACTTGAACACATCTTATACATCTTTTCAACATAGAAAAAGTAAAATAACAATAGAATGTTATGAAACAGATGCACAGTCTCAGATGATGCCCACCCAATCTGTAAATCGACCTGTGCCCATCATGCAGAACTTCGAGGGATATGATGAGAATAGCCTGCACTTAAATGCATGATTTATTTGTTTTAGATTATTAATCTCCCACTGAGAAAAAAAAATCACATGACTCAGTACTTCTAGGTTACTTATCTCCTGTCCAGGTGAGGGGAAATGCATTTCACAAGGGAAAACTGCTTTGTTCCTCCCGTTTCTCTAGGACTCAGGGCTTAGTTGTCACTTGGGAAGTACCAGAAAAGCACCAAGAATAGGGTCAGGTCAGATATGGACAGCTAGAAAACCTAACATCATAAGAGAGAATAGAATGATGGTGAGAAAAATCCTCTAGAGGCCCAGGAGTCAAGAGGCATGGAAGAGGAGGACTGAAGCCAGGGTGACATTTTATTCCATCCCAGCACACCCCAACTTTACTATAATCTACTGTGAGTGCAGGCAATGCAAATTCATTTCCATATCAGCAAAGGGGATTAGGAAGGTAAATCTTCCAAGGGGAAAAAGTATTCATGACACATTTAGAAGTTGAAAGACACATAAATGATTTTATCCCCTCCTTTGTATTATCCATGCACCAGGACCCTGTCATGGTCAGGAATAAGAGAAAGTTAACGAGCAAAGCTCAGCCCTTACTGGCCCATAGGTCACCTAGGAGACGAGGGTCAGCTGCAAGATTTTGCAGAGGTCCCAAAGGATAAAACCAAAGATCTGTGTGGTCATTAAAATCAAAAGCCTTCCTCAATCATTTTTAATTGAAAATAGATTATTTTAATACCACATATTCTGATTACAGTTTCAACTCTGCCAACTCCTCCCACATCCTTACCACTTCTGCACTCACCCAAATCCACACCATTTCTCTCTCTCATTTGAATACAAATAGACATCCAAAATAACAATATTAATAATAAACAAAAACAAACTGGAATATGACAAAATAAACAGAAAAAGGAAGAGTTTAAAAAAAACACAAGAAAAACATACAGACACTGAGGTACACACATATGAACACACAGAAACCCATAAAAACAAAATCAGAGACCATAATATAATATAAGACAAAAAATCCTAAACAAACCTTTTTTTGAGGATATATATATATATATATATATATATATATATATATATATACGTGTGTGTGTGTGTCACACACAGAGTCTTAACTGCATGCGAAATTCAAAGTAAATATTGTTACAAAGGGGAAACAGACCAATAGAAACTGCTCTGTATCTATTCCTTGCTGTCTTTGCAAGGCCCTCCCTGAGAACCACAGAGTGGACCTTGGATAAACTGTGTTCCCTCCCAGGTTCTGTAGAGCCTGTGCCTGAAGATGGGACTCTGGAGATAGCTTAGTGAGAAACATGCTTGTCACACCAACATGAGTAAGTTAGTGAGTCCCCATCCCCCAGACCCACACCAAAGAGCCAAGCAAAGTGACCTCTACCGGGAGTCACAACACTGGGGAGGCAGACACAGGAGAGATTCCTGGTATTTACTGATAAGCCATTCTAGTCAGTTAGCAAGCTTGGAATTCAATAAAAAATAAGGGAGGGAACTGCTGTGGGACAATGGTTTATATCCTGTCAATCATATTTTAATAAAATGCTGATTGGCCAGTAGTCAGGCAGGAAGTATAGGCAGGACAACCAGGCAGGACATAGAGACGGGGTGGCGAGAACAGGAGAATTCTGGGAATTGGAAAGGCTCAGTCTGCAGTCGTGACCCAGCCACAGAGCAAGCAAGATGTGACTGAAAAAGGTACCAAGCCTCGTGGCTAACACAGACAAGTATTATGGGCTAATATAAGTTATAAGAGTTAATAAGAAGCCCGAGCTACTAGGCCAATCAGTTTATAGTTAATGTAGACCTCTGTGTGATTTGTTTGGAATTTAACGACAGTGGGGACCCGGTGGGACAGAAAAATCAGTCAACAGGGAACAAATGAGAAAGTCTTCTGCTGCCCTCTGCTCTTTAGAGGCACACAGACCCACAAACATGTGCATCCACACACACATTTACATGCCACATGCATATAATAAAGAAATAAACAAGCATATGGAAGAAAATTTTAAGTAAATTACTTTATGATTTGTAAAACATGTACGAAGTTCCAAATTTTAATGTCCCTATCGTGGTTTCACTGAAACCCGGGCTTGAGAACCCATATTGTCTGTAGATAATATCCAGCATCAGAAATGGATGAGCACAGCAGAAACCATGCAGCTTGGAGATCCCTAAGGACTCACTTTCTGCCTGTAGAGAAAAATGGTGATGACTCATACTGGAAATCTTTTAAAGATAAGCACATTTAAACCCAGGGAAATGTTCCATCTCAACATCTCACAGCTGGTATATAACAGAAACAATTCTAGAATCTACAATTCTAAATCTACTCTTTGCTCTTTGAGGGGGCCTTCCACTCAAAGCTCCCAAATAAATACATGGAGACTTATTCTTCCTTATGAATGCCTGGCCTTAGCTTGACTTGTTTCTAGCAAGCTTTTCTAACTTAAATTGTCCAGTCTATCTTTTACCTCTGGGCTTTTACCTTTCTTTATTCTTTATCTCTCTTTCCTTCTTACTTCATGGCTGGCTGTGTAGCTGGGTGGCTGGCCCCTGGTGACCTCTTCTTCTCCTTTTTCTCACTCATCCCTCTTCTCTTTTTATCCAATTTATTCTCTCTGTTTGGAAGCCCTACCTAACCCTCTCCTGCCTGGCTATTGGCCATTCACCTCTTTATTAGACCAATCAGGTGCTTTAGACAGGCAAAGTAACACAGCTTTACAGAATTAAACAAGTGTAACATATAAGAATGCAACACATATTTGCATCATTAAATAAACAAGTGCTACACAACATAAACAAATGTAACACATCTTCAGCTAATATTCCACAACAAGAACCCAGTCATCTTAATCCCACTTAGGGTTTTTCTCATTGCTACACAACCTGAGAGCCCCAGGATTATAGGATTTCAGCCAGGTGCTATGAGAATCGCAGCCTCTTTTCAAAGGGTTCCAGGAAAATAAGTAATCAGTACATTACCCAAGGACAGGGGATAGTAACCTTTGATAGATACTGTAAAGGTGTGCGGGACCACTTCACTTTCTCCAAGCACGCATCCTACTGTGTGGCAGGGAGATGTGGCATGCATCCTACTGTGTGGCAAGGAGATGTGGCATAAGTCCTACTGTGTGGCAGGGAGATGTGGCATGCATCCTACTGTGTGGCAGGGAGATGTGGCATGCATCCTACTGTGTGGCAGGGAGATGTGGCATGCATCCTACTGTGTGGCAGGGAGATGTGGCATAAGTCCTACTGTGTGGCAGGGAGATGTGGCATAAGTCCTACTGTGTGGCAGGGAGATGTGGCATAAGTCCTACTGTGTGGCAGGGAGATGTGGCATAAGTCCTACTGTGTGGCAGGGAGATGTGGTGTGCCTTCCATGAACATCTGAATGAACTCTGTGAATTTTTTCTCGGAGTCTCAGGCTGTCACCCTAACACACTGTGGACACTGGGGAAACCTTAGAAAGAGAATGGGGACAAGGGAAAGAGTTGGGGATTGTTTTCTGCTTCAGGCTACATTTTTATTTTTATTTTCCCCCCTGGCTGGCACGCGTCTCCTTCTGTTTTGAATAATGGAGATAATTATACGTTCAAGGGATCACACTGTAAGCCCCTTGAACGATTGAGAAATCCCAGCGTAGGCAATCATGAGAAAATGGACGGGGGGATTACCAAGAGAGACAGGAATCCGACGGCTTTCCGTGCCTTGCTCAGTGGAGAGCCCTAACCTCCAGTCTCTCTCTCATGCTCCAGTGGCTGAGGTGCCAGGCCTCCCCTAGGACAAGAGATTTTCCTAATCCCCAATCCCGCCAAGTCAGAAGTTCGGAAGGGTCTCTTGGGAAACCATTGCCTTCCGTATTTATTTATATTCATTTAATTTTGGGGCATGCCTCTAGGTCTCCAGGCTCCCACTTTCTAGAAACTAGCCGCAGAGTAGAGGATTTTATTTTCTTCAAGTATGGAGAAATCATCCATCCAGTGCAAGAGCTGTCGCTGAAAGCCAAACATGGCACATGCATTCTTTTGGAAACTGAGTAAAACTGTGAGAGAATGGAGAGTCCCTGACTGACCTTGACACCCATTGTCCAGTTAAGCTGAGCAAATTGTAAAGAGAGAGGAAATTCAAACTTGGGACTGACTAAAGGTGAAGTCTCAGTGCAGCTTGGCCTGGGGCTACCTGGGGTTTTCTAGGATTAATTGAATAAAAATATAAGGAGAACAAACTAAAATGGAATTAAAGGAGCAGACAGAGTAGGTAGGCGTGACGTTCTAACTTGAGGAAGAACACAGGTACTAAGAAAATCAGGGTAGGGCAAAAGAAGGCATAAGAAACTAGGTGGATCCAGAGGGAGAGTAGCTGAGGATGGGGTTCGAAAGGATTGGGGGTGCCTGCCAGGAAGTTCTTCTCAGCCACATCCCAAACAGAGGGAAAGCAGCCATAACTTGGGAGCAATGCAGTCTCTGAAGTTCCTTAATTATGGCTCTGCATGAGAGGAGCAATTTGGCTCCTTTGTTCTTACCATAGAACAGCTCTTTCTTACTCAGGAGCCACAGCGTTTTGACCAGCTAGACCAGCAGTTGCCGTGTCGCCGTGACCGTGACCACTACAGCTGCAGCTAACAACCTTGTACTAGACTGAACTTACCCCTGCAGCGCGTTCTTTACCTGTGTTATTTCAATTAATCCTTAACCCCATCCTATAAAGCAGGCTATCTTTTCTCTGGGAGATGAGGGAACGGAAGGGAGTAGAATACATGGATGGGGATGTCCAAGTCATGTGTGTGAGGACGTGCAAGGGATGCTGGCCTCCAGTCCACAAAGCTCCCCGAGTGCTGAGACTAAAAGCCTGTGCTACCAAGTCTAGCAAGGGGCAGTGTTAAAAAGAGAAGTCAAAATTTAAACCCAAAGCACTTTGAGCCCAGAGTGGAACCTGAGCATGGTCCTGAAAGTGAAAAAGATAAAGAAAAACCAAATTCAGCTTCTAAAAATCAAATTCTAACTTCACGATCCTCGCGACCCAGTCCCCTTGGCCTTCCTCCACTGCGAAGTTTCCTTGCCTTTCGATGAGGATGGATACATGATCCCCTTAAGTCGGTTTAAAAACCAAGACACTTCAACTTCATCACTTGCCTGAAAGGCAAGACGCAGAGTTACACAATCAACTGGAACCGAATGCGGTTGTGGGAGCTGTATTTGCAAATCTCCCTCTGTCCCTTTTCCCTCTCCAGTCCTGTTTCCCAAGCTCCAGAAATTTCCAGAAACAAACAACCACGGTCACCGCAACAAAAAACCCAGCACTGGGGAGGGAACTTCTCATGGCTGTCATCGGGTTTTGTCTTCTTTGCCGCCCATCCACAGAGACAATAATCCTTTTGCTTTCTCTCCGTCAATTACACTTTAAGCTGATCAGGGTGAGGCATTGCAATAAAGAAAAATCAACAGCTATGAAAAAGTAGGTGTTAAAAGCCGGCAACAAGACTCAGGTTGGAAATGTTGCTAAAATGTCTTTGCTGGGTTGGAAGCAGCCGAGGGGTCCCTTTCTTGACTTTCACACAAAACGGTTATGGAAGGAAGTCAAAATTGCCAAAATGAGGCCACAGGTGGGGAAAGAAGCATCCCACTTCGCTGTCCTCAGCATCAGCATTTGACCTGGCACTCCATTCCGTGAACATAACCCAGTGGTCTCAGCTTCAGAACTTTTTGACTTCTTGGAACTGCGGCTTTAAAGTCTTGGCAAGCCTGAATCATGGCTTCAGTCTCTGTCTCCTTAAAAAAATATGGAGAAGAAATGATTGGCGGTATGCTCTTCACGCAGAGCTGCAGCCAGGCCCCTCGGTGGACTCTGAAAGATGCCCCCAGGTGTCTTTATCCACAGACAATCTCTAGGTGTCTATTATTCACTTTACTGGAGTGGAAACTCTTTAATCATTGTCTCTGCATTTGCTTTAATCTAGAAACTGTCAATTTATTAGCTCATAATGTGCCCGGAGCTTCTCTCCATCGTACCACGGGACAGCTAGAACACATTTAAGTGATGATTCTGGAAAAGTCAAATTGCTGTGAGGAGAGGATAATGCAGAGACACAACGTGATGAGGATGCAGAAGGAAAGTTTCTGTACCCAAAGACACGTTCCATGTTTTACTTTAAGTGGAGTAAGGCTTTGTAAATGCAGTCTATAATAACAATGAGAGCGTGAGTAACCCTAGCTGGAACCCTAACCCTAAAGCGATTAGTCAAAGGATTATTTATTAAATACTGTAAGTTGCACATTGCAGGAGATTTTTCAACACCAACATTTTTTGGAAGTTTCTTTCAAAGTAGCTCCTGAAATTAAAAATAGTTACTGCACCAAATAAAAGCTGGAGCACAGCATGAAGCACGGCATAAAACACCACGAAGTTGGTGGAATAACCTGAGTGTCAAAAGAAGAGTGTTCAGAATACAGGAATCGCTTAGGAGGACAGGGCAGCATCGTGCAGAGGAGGGCACAGGGCTGTGCTGAAGAGAAGAATTCAGAAGAAACGATTTGGAATCATGCTGTGGCCTTTGGCTGCTGGGCCTCCTGAGGACCTGCCACCTCTAGTCCAGTCCCTTGTCACTGTGAGTCCCGGGGCCTTTGTTTCTGGCCATTCACTATCTCAACCATTCTCCTAGATCAGCTCTATTACAAAGCAGGATATACTAAGGAAACTAAGTTTCAAGTGTGCTGATCAAAACCACCCAGGTAGCAAGTAGGATATACTAGACAAAATCCCATCATCCTCTCCCCGCGTTAGACATCATTCTCCACATTCACTCTTTCTCCCAAATAACCATTCCTTTCTTCTTCTTAAGAAGATAAATGTTTTTACTAAGTCAAAAAAATTGTGGCGGTGATTCTCAAGCATTAGATTTTAAAGTGTATATCTAAGAACATGCATCTATGGGGAAATATTAGACATTGGAAGAGGACATAAGCATCACATTGGTTTTGCGGGTCTAACTTGTGACTTGCTGGTTTGAAACACATTCTGCCTGCTGTCCCATATAACCATTGCTGTTGTTTTCTTACCAGATACACACAGGGTCGTTTAAGGGAACTTCAATGCTGTCTAAAGGCACTTCTTATAACAGAAAGGGACAGACACTCTTACAAAAACCACAAAATCTTAGGGTCTCGGGGGCTGGATCAGTCTACTTCATTTTTAAATTTAGAGAAACAGAAGTGAAAGGGTGATTATTCTGAAGGCTGTTTGCTATCATTTGCAATTGAAAACTGTTCATATCTTGTCATATTTCGTTCCAAAATTGCATAAAAATCAAATTTTACAGTTCATTGAGAGGAGTTGTCTCAGTTTCTAGCCACACTCATCTTTATTGAGCCATCATCAGCTAGCATTGCATTCATGTTTATGAAGTCTCCTGACCCGTTTTTAATCATCTCATAGACACATAAGCATGCTTGTCGTTGCTGCCAGTGGGTTGGTGGCTCAAAAGGATTCTGTTTTGTATGACAGTATAATATTCTTTGGATATTATATACTTTGGTTATTATACGTATATTTGGATATAGTGTAAATTTCTCTGGAAAACCAGAAAAACATTAATTTATAAAAAATTTTAATCTTGTAGACCCATTAACAGGTGAGTCAAGGGGGTTGAATATGGGGTCCCATGTAGCACAGATCACCCCTCCCTGGTAGTATCTCAGGTATCTTGTCCTAGAATCTTCTTCCCATCTATGGATGGTCCTGTCCTTCCTACTTTAAAGTACCCTGGATGCTTCCAACCCGTTTCTTGCCCATGCCTCCCTCTATTCAGAAAGGAATCACTCGGAGGCTGAGAAGTTGCATACCAGGAACAATATACTCTTTGACTTCACACTTTGCTCTGAGCAACAGGGCCAGCCAGGCAGACACCAGGCCTCACACACCATTATGAATCTGTCAGCAATTAGAATTCTAAAACCCTATTCGGGGGTTTTTACTTGCTTCAATCAACATGTCACTGCAGTGAGGATTAGCTACTTTCTCAACATAAACAGCAACAGAAGAGAGTGCAGAAGCTTGCGTCCTTGGCGAAGGCTACTGCCAGGGAGAATTTTAAATAGCGTTCAGCAGACAGGAGGGATCTGGGGCCTTAATGGGCAATAATTAGAGAAGGCAGAGCCTAAACTACCCTTTGTGTGAAACTTCAGAGCTCTGAGCTTTAGGGTAGGAGAGATTTAGATACATGAAACGATGTTTCAGCGACTCTCTTCCGTTCCTGAGCTGGAGAGAAAGAGACAGAAAAGAAGAAAATGTGTACGATAGGGCATTGCCACTCATACAAAAAACCTTAGGGACCATGTCGTCCATCCTCATTTAGAGGATTAGGGATAGAGGTAAAGACTATGAGCGACATGCAGGGGTGTGGCTGGGGGTAGAGCCCAGTGTTTATACACAGCCATGTAGAGGAGAGGTGGAAGGGACCTGTGGAATAGGACTGCCTTAGCTTGTCACTGTGTTGCTGTGCTAACACATTGTGAGCAAAAGCAATGTGGGAAAGAAAGGATTTATTTCTTCTTAAACTTTCACCTCACAGTTAATCGTTGAGGGGAAGTCGGGGTAGGAACTTAAAGCAGGAACCTAGAAACAGGAACCAAAGCAGAGACCAAGGACTGCTGTTCACTGGCTTGCTCAAAAAATGTTTTAGTACAACCCAGGACTACCTGCTAAGGAGCGACACCTCCCAGGGTGGGCTGGACCTCCCACATCTTTCACTAATCAAGAAAATGCCCCCATAGACTTGCCTACAGCACAACCTAATGGAGGGTTTTTTAAACGAAACTTTCCTCTTCCCAGGTACTCTACCTCTTCTCAAGTTGATTAACAATAATAATGCTAGTAATCAATAATCAGCACAAATGTAGGCGTCCTAAAATTGCAGTCACAGATTTGCATGGTAGCCAAAGGCATAATTCTTCCAGCCATGAAAAATAAAAAAAAGGAAGGTCAACACAAGCATATAATCCGGAGGACAAGCTGGGATGAAGTCAGTCCCATTTCATCTCAAACCCTGTGAAGAGAGTAAGCACAGAAGCAGAAGACAATTGCATTTGTTCCTAACCGCTGCAAACCGTGATTAAAGTGATTGGCAGTGAAAGCTGGAGCTAGATGAGTGCAGACAAAGAAAGTTTGCTGTAGTCCATTGGTGGGAATAGTTAATGCTGGCTACACTCCACTTATTTAACATTCATAACAGCTTTAGAACACAATGACTACAAGTATCGCTGCCTTTAATGTATAAACAAGGAAACCGAGCTTCCTGGAAACTTCTTCAAGGCTATCTACATGATAATGACAAAACTAAGATTCAGTCCTGGAGTCAGTCTGCTGCCTGCAGAAGCCCCACTGTAACAACACAGCAAAGATGACAAGCTGTCTCGAGTCACCTGGAGTTCCATGTCCCAGGCAACCCTTCCCTTCAGTCGTCCACCAAACAGAATCATTGATTCACGTGACTAAATGACTCAGTCAACACGGAAACACAAGCTACGTATGTGTCCTAGTTAATCAGCTGCTCTGACCATCTTCAAACTCATGCTGTCTAGGGCCTCGGGAGATTATTGGTGATTGGTGATTATTATGGTTTATTTGTTCAGACTCTGGATGCTTTTTTCAGATGACTTAGGTATGTTTCCCAGCATTGACATGGTGGGTCATAATCATCCGTAACTCCAGCCCCAGGAGATCTGATACCCTCTTCTTACCTCCTCAAGGACCAGGAACATACTCAGTATACAGACCTACACACATAAAAACATCCATACACCTGGTATGGAAGGAACATGTGCCATCTAGTAAAACTAGGAACTGTCCAGGCTCCATTTATCGATATGGCTCTTGGACGCGTCATATAGAGAAATGGAGACTCCAAAACACTAGTCGCTCAGAGAGAGGATTAGCAACAGGCAAAAGCCTGAACTCAAATGCTAGCGAGTAGGAAGGTACTGGAACATTTCCATAGTGAAATACAGGAAGTGCAATCATCGCCGAATCCGCAAGTCCTGATTGTGTTTTCTCTAGATAAGGAAATGCACACTAAGAACCCCATCTTTCTGAGTTCTGCATTGCTCTTTTTCACCAGCCATTGAGTGTAGGACCAGTGAGCAACAAAGGCTGCCAGTGCTCTCTTCCCTTCCGGGCTAGTGACACTCTGCTCCTTCTGCTCGGATGGGTAGTCCTCCTTCTGGGCATGGAAAATTCTTCCCTGGCTTTTAGAACCCTTTGATTGCTGCCACTTCTTGAACAGTTACATCACAGCCCAACCTTAAATTAACCACCTGCCCTCTTCCTTCCATCTACAACCCCATACTTTTAAAAATGAGAATCTTAATCTATCATATTCTGGGGGTCACAGAATAGGAATAGGGGGAGGAGGGTGGCTATCTCTTGTTGTGCTAGAACCCCACCTAAGCAAAGTTTCTCTTCTGCTTCCCCTCTTAACATGTCACTCAACCAAAGATAGAATCTGCATACGTCATGCATCTATGTATTTAGTTATGAACTCCGATGGCTATACATGGAGATCTGTATATTGAAGAAGTATTTTGGGGTACTTTTTAACATTGGAGAATCATTTCTCTATCACTTGGGCCAGGCTCCACTCTAAAAAGCAAGCAAAAGATAGAGGCAACTGGATCCATAGTTAGTTATATTAGCTATTTGTTCCTACATTATCTAAATGCCATCACTAAATTATTCAGTGTTAAGAAACATGACTTCAAAGGAATAAACACGAAGTATGGAACCAGTTTCCACTTTTTCGTCTATGACCCAGACCACTGTGTAAACTTTGGCCCATTTTTTTTAACCCAGGCTATAGGACCACCCTAATAGATCTACATGATTTCCAGAATCCCCTCCAACTCTACATATTGACAGCCCAGTGACTCCAATAGACCATTCTTCCCTCCATAGGGACATGCTGTTCTCCACTGCCCTGACCTTGGCACTTAAGAGAAATCTGGATGAACAGTAATGTCAAGAACAAATTGGTAAAGAACTGATTAAGCCACCTGAGAAAAAAAGGGGGCCTTCTGTTGGAAGGAAGGAAGCCAAGGAGTCCGGAGGGATGTGAAGTGTGAAATTCAGACTGGGAGTTTAATGAGTTTGAGGCGTGAAAAACCCAAGCTTCAGGGCTGCATTCCCTGGCAGCAATGAGCCGGGCAGGTTTCCATGCCCTCTGCGGCTGAGTTCTATTTTAGAATGTACTCTCTGCCTGAACGCAGTCACACAGCTGGGAATGTCTGTCAACTCCTAGCCATGGCGGGCTATTCAAGCAACGGGATCTCCGTCAGTAACTAACAAGTCTGCCAAAGAGGGCTCTGGATGAGGAAAGTTGGAAACAAACAAAGTTGGTGGCTCTCTAAGGAGGGACAGTTCATGCAATGACGATGTAGCAGGCTTAGTACAACCAGGCACGCAAAACATGAGGTGACCATATATGCACCCTGCAACAAGTGGTCTTGGAAATTAATAGTGGGCAGCCCTACTCCCTGGGAAATAATTCATCAAGTACTCAAGACCCCCCTCGCGACTCCTTCACTGCTAATGTTCCATCTTGGTTAGGACAGATTTCTTGAGACTTCAACCCATGAAGGGGGAGCCAAGATAAGTGTTTTCACCATGCTCCCACCCTCTCTATTCTGGAATCCCTTCCAGGACCCAAAGTGCATAGCTTTGCATAGTCAAGTCTTGTTCTAGGATGCTTTGGTTAAGTGGATGCCCAGCCCAAGATAGGAAGCTGTATCGGGTTTGGGATTAAGCTCTCCAGCTGCTAGGCACCATGGGTGTCATCACCATGGAGATAAGTTCCTCATCAATCATTTAGAGACACCCAAGGAGATCACTAGAATGTCAAAAGGGTGAAACTTCATAGGAAGATGATTCGAGTCTACCTTAGAAATTGCCATCTGACTACATTCTTAAAAGACTGCTTCCAGACTGGAGTGGAATGGAGACGGTTGTGTGCCAAGCCAGCGGAGACCCTGCTCTGGGGAGACTGGTAATTGTGGCCAGTACTTTAATGGAACTCAGTGTCACACAGAGTAGCTCTTTGGGGCCTATCTTTATAAAATATTTTTAGGAGTAATAACTGAGGGTCAGGAGGTAATTAACTTGCCCAAGGCTCACATAAAAAGTTAGAGGAAAACTCTGAACTAGAATTAGTGTTTTATCCTCTTAATTTATTAACCCTTCCTGAACTCAGTGAATTTTACTGGAAAAACAATGAAAGTTCCAGAAGACATCCAGGTAAGGTCTCCTCTGGGACCCTCATAGAGGGTGTGACAGTCTACCCCCACGGCTGCCATCCTTTTCCTTAAAATTTAAACATTAAAATTCTTCAACAGCTGAGAGTTGGCTCAGCAGTTAAGAACACTGATTGCTCTTTCAGAGGCCCTGGGTTCTATTTCCCAGCACGCACATGGTAGCTCACTTCTCTGTAACGCCAAGATGTGACACTCTACATACATGCAGGCCAAACACCAATGCAAGCAAAATAAACATAAACTTAAAAAGTACGGTTCTTTCCCATCATCCTTCCCTTTTCTACTTCTCCCTCTGGCTGGTGAGAGATGTGGTTCAGGACAGTTAGGAGGGTTTGCAATTGGTTTGAGTTTGTTAGGGCAAAATAACAGTCACTTTGGTGAAGAGTAAACCTATTGATTCCCCTGAGTTAGGACTGCCTCCAGGAATAGTTCTACCACCCATTAGTGCTGAATTTCAAAGGAAGGACAGGACCAAACCTCAGACCAAAAACAAAAATAACAAACAAACAAACAAAAAAACCCGAATGTGCCCAAGGCATATAACACAGAGAGGCATATACATAGCACAGAGAATATGAAGGGAACAGAGAGAAACAAGACCGAAAATACATAAAATCAGGCCATATCCTGTGAGAATTCTTTCAAAATTTAAATAATGTGTCAAAGAAATGTCACATTTTCTTGAATTCAAAAGGAATTTTTAGAATTCATAAAAATGTCAATAATAAATTATGAATCTAAGTGAAACATGACCTACTACCAATAATAATTTTACAAAAATATATTTAAATGAACTGAGAAAACGTTAAACTATTTTTAACTTTTTAGGAAATGGTATTTAGGGCCAGAGAGATGGTTCAGTGGGCAAACATTCTTACCCCAAAGCTGAAGGCCTGAGCTCAAGCCCAGATTTGACATTGAAGAGGAAGGAGAGAACCTCACAAAGCCGTCCTCTGGCCCCCACACGCACCGCACCCTGTATGCTCCCTCTACACAGTAAAAATGAACTTACTTTGGAAAGATAATGCTGTTTTTTTAAAAAAAATCACCATACAAATATGTAATCACCCAGTCTATAGACAAAAGTGAGCATGATTGAAGCATTATGGGACTATGTTCATTAATCAAGGAATTGGAGGGTTTTGTTGTTTTTTTTTTCCAGGATTTCTGGGGTTTTGTAATTTTTGTCAAACTTACAATATTTGCAATTAGGGAGACTGCTCTTGTCTTGAAAATATTCGATTTTGTGCTTTAGTTTTTATTCAAAACATCTTTTTAAAAAATAGGTAATGGCTCAGCATGCGGGAGGCAGAGTCAGGCAGATCTCTATGAGTTTGAGGCCAGCCTGGTCTACAAGAGCTAGTTCCAGGACAGGTTCCAAAGCCACAGAGAAACCATGTCTCAGGGAAAAAAAAAGGCTCTGTCTACATTGTGCAAGGTTGAAGCTGAAGCTTGAAGCTCCCTAAAATTTAGAATCCCCATTTCCTGAAATGCCACTGTGATGATTTCACGTTGATTGCAGGATGACTGAGAAGGGGCAGGAAGCCTCCTGGTGAGGTCTGTGCATCAGAAGCCCAGCCTTACACAGCTCTTTCAGTGTCTTCCCTGGAGTCTGGAGATGCTGAAGTGCATGAGGAATATTTTCATACTTACACAGGGAGGAAAGCCCCCCTAACCCCAATCCACTTGGATGAATGTAACTGCTGGTTTCAGGAGCACAGTTTCTTAACACATGACTGTTGCTCACCAAGCTATGCTTGCATATTGCCCATCTCCCCCAAACTCAAACCACCTCCTTAATCGCATTTCACTTCTTACCACATTCATTCTATCTTTGCATGTGTTTGCTATTCAAACTTTTCTTCTCTCTCATTTTAGAGAAAGACGTGATGAATTTTTTGAAACGTAAACCATTTAATCATATTTAGAGAGTTGTTGGAAGGATAAAACAAGATAATGCATAGGAAATGTCCTAGCTCAGATGCCAGGGCATAAGTGCTTGGTAAATGTTAGCTTAACGTCAGTTCGGTCGTTACCCGTAGTTAAGCATTTGTCAGTTTTGGTTCATGAAGCACTCTAAGGCCTGGAGGCATTTTTAGAGTTCCTTGAAAGAAACTGTGGCCACAGCACACAAGCTTCAGATTTCTTTGCTGCAACACACAGTGTGGGCTGCAAATATGAAACAAGAAACCTAACCCATGGCATTTTTTTTTTCGCAAAGCTGAATAGTTAAGAAAATCATACTGAGACCATGTGGTGTAGAATTCGTCATCATAGATAGACCTGCCTCAACTTTCCAACTTCTCCCTTAGAGGACCTTGGTCAATTGATCATATTCTTCAGCTTCCTTCCACAGAATAAAGAGATATTGGTGACATATGAATCCGTGGGAGACTTACAGAAACAAAATGTTTCTAGATAAACATTCTGAATTGAGTATTTTTTTGCTATATGTTCCTATTTTCTGAAACATCCTTGGAAAGGATCATAGAAATGTCCTTATTTCTTCAGCATTGTTACCATTCAGCATTTCATTACCATCTCTCTTCTTCATACCTATTCTGCTCATTGGGATAGCCTCTATACATATGATGTTATTTCAATTTAAATTAAGTGCAACATAGTGATTTTAATTGCTTAGTCTAAACCTGCCAAATTCATGGCGACTGATGCCTGTGGTGGGCAGTATAGATTGAAGAATTTTGGACTTTTCTGTGACCTCAAAAGGCTCTCTTGCAATTGAACTGCATATATACAAGGTCTGAAGCAAACAGTCATTCATGAGAAAGCACATGTTGTTTTACTTTCGGGGACTGGTGTGTCTCCATCAGGATGATCGTTTCCAGGCCCATCAACTTACTTATAATGTCATGATTTCATTTTTCTTAACACCTGAATAATATTGTATTGTGTAAATGCACCCCATTTTCTTTATGCATTCATTTGCTGATGAACATCTAGGTTGTTTCCATTTTCATCTTATTATAAATAGAGCAGCACTGAGTATGGACAAGGAAATGTTGTAGAAATTAACACAATTATCACAATGATGCAGTAAACCATTATAGAAGATATAGAGTCCTTTTGGGTATTTGCCCAAGAGTGCAATCGCTGTATCATATGATAGATCTATCACTAGCTTTTCCAGACAACTCCACACTGATTTTCCTAGTGGTTGCATCAATTTGCACTCCCACCAACAGTGAATGAGTGGTTCCTTTTCACTAATCCACACCAGAAATTGTTATTTGTTTATCTCAACCAATCTGACTGGGTAAAGATAAAAAAATCTCAAAGTGGTTTTAATTCGCATTTCCTGATATCTAAAGATGTTGACTATTTTTAAATGTTCTTAACAATTTATGCTTCATCTTTTGAGAATTGGAATAGCTTGTACCTTGATTTTTAATTAGCTTGTTCATTTTCTTGATGTTTAGTTTAGTTCCAGTCCTTGTATATTATAGATGCTAACCCTTTGTCAGATTCATAGATGATAAAGAATTTTCCCAATCTGAGAGTTACCTTTTAACAGTAATACTGTGTTCCTTGCTACACAGAAATATTTTCATGAGGTCCAGCTTACCAGTTGTTGGTCTTGAGCTACCAGGGTTCTGTTCAGAAAGACTATAAGCTGTAATTTCACCTGTAAGATGAAGTGTATTCCCTACTTTCTCCTCTATCAGCTTCAGGACAACAATTCATATTTTGAGGTCCCTCCTTGATAATTTGAAGTTAGGTTTTATTAAAGGTAGAGATAAAGATCTAGTTTCACTCTCCTACAGGTAGTCATCCAGTTCAAAAAGAAACATTTTGTTGAAATGCTACATTTTCTCCAATGTGTACTTTTTGCCTCCTTGTCAAAAATCAAGTGGCTGTAGGAATGTGGGCTTACACATGAGTCTTCAATTCTATTCCCTTGGTCATTGTGTCTGTTTTGATGCCAGTATCACACTGTTGTATTGGTATATCTCTGAAGTACAGCTTGAAATCAAGAATAGTAATATCTCCAACTTTTTTTTCATTTGGTATTGTTTCAATTATCTGGGGTCTTTTGTGCTTCCATATAAAATTTAAGATTTCTTTTCAATTTCTGTGAAAAATGAATTGGAATTTCATTGGAAATTGCTTTGAATCTGTAGATTGCTTTTGGAAAAGGTAGTCATGTTCATAATGCTAATCCTATAGTTTCATGACATGGAACTTTTCCCTGTAACATGTGGGCTGGCTTGTTGGGGTTTATGTCCAGCACAGTCCCCCAGCCATTTAGTCGCAGAGAAAATCACACAGAGAGTCTACATTAGGCTATAAACTGATTAGCCCATTGGCTCAGGCTTCTTATTAACTCTTGTAACTTATATTAACCCATTATTCTTATCTATGTTAGCCACATGGCTCAGTACCTTTTTCGGCAGGGCAGGTCACATCCTGCTTCTTCCCTGGTCTGAGCAGGACTGGTGAGGGAGCTTCCTGCTTCCCAGAATTCTCCTATTCTCCCTGCCCTGCCTCTACTTCCTGTCTGGTTGTCCCACCTATACATCCTACTTTGCTAATGGCCAATCAGCGTTTATTTAAAACATAATTGACAGAATATAGAATTGTCCTACACCATCTCCCCATGTCTCTTATGATGTCTTCTTTGGCTTCTTTCTATAGTGTCTTAAAGTTTTCACTGTACAAGTCTTTCACTTATTTGGTTAATACAAATTCTACCTCCTTTATGTCATGGTAATTTTTTGAAGCAAATTTTCCTGATCTTTTTCCTGGCATGCACTTTGCTGGTATTTGGGAAGGTCACTGCATCATTGTATTAATCTTGCACCCTGACATTTTGGTGAATGTGTTTTATTAGCTGTAGGAGTTTTCTGGCAAAGTCTTTAGGTTCTTTTATGCACTGAATCAGATTTTTTGCCAGTCAGAATACTTTGACTTCTTCACTTCTGTTAGTAATCCCTTGATCGCCTTTAATTTTATTTCTCTAGCTAAGACTTCAAGCACTGTGTTGAACAAAAATGAAGAGAGCAGACATCATTGTCTTATTCCTGACTTTACTGGAAATACTTTGAGTTGTTCCCCATTAAGCATAATGTTGACTGTGGGATTTTTGCATTTTGTTTTATTGCATTGAAAAGATGTTGTCAAAAGACCTTTCTTCATCTCATCAGATGACCATGTACTGTCTGTCCTTGAGTCTATTCATGCAATGGATTACCCTGTGTGAAGCCATCCCTGCATCTCTTGGATGAAGAGCTCTTGACCACAGTGGGAAATTATTAGGGACCATGAGAGGTGCTTTCAAACAAGAGGAGATAGAATGTAGATGATGTTATAAAGAGGGACTGGAGAATAGCAGAGCAGAAAAAGATTCTGGGGCATGGAGATGGGAAGACACTGAAGCTGAGGGGGTGTGTTGAGTGGTGACAAACACTAAAGGCTGTTGAAAAGTCATACGGAAACCTACTACTTTAGAAGCTTCCTAAAATAGCTGTGTATAAACACACACACACACGCACACACGCACACACACACACACGCACATGAACCCAATTTTTGGGAAAAATGCACCTTGAAGATCAGCCCTTTGCTAGAAGTGCATAATGAGGGGACGCCCGGGACTGAAAATACATGTAGAGTTGTAGAGCACTGGTTCTCAACCTTTGGGTTGTTACCCATTTGAAGGTTGAAAGACCCTTTCATAGGGGTCATCAAAGACCATCGACAATGTCAGATATTTACATTATGACTCACAACCCATTTACAAAATAATTCATAGGCTTAAATGAAACTGCCCTATAACAAGGGTACAATGCTATACCATTAGCTATAAAACAAAAAGTCCAGTGCCAGGAATGGGTCACCTCTTTAAGAGTTGGGTCACTGAATTCAAAAAGGCTTTACTGAATGGATCAGTGAAGTCCCCGTAGAACCCAAACATTACAAGCTATTGTCAATACCCTTGAAGGTGTTGCCCTCATAACTTGACAAGATCATATTGCTGAAGACACCACACACATGAGTCATAGAACACGAAGAAATCAAGCTGGAGCTGATTCAGAAGCATCACACCTACTGGCTAGCTTTCATAGTGCTGGAAGATGTTATCTGTGCGCTCTACTGGAGGAGAAAGGCAATCATTAGTTTTAGCCTACTGTAAACCCTATGAGCTTCAGTGACAACTGGCCTGGAAAGACATGCTCACTGGGATAGTAGTGGCCTTGACCGCAGCAAGACTCTTGGCTCATAGGTTCCTGAATGAAAAAAAAAATTAAGTGGGACTTGGTAGTCGAATAAGCAGTCAAGGATTTAATTTGAGTAGAGCAAGCAAGGAAACAAGAATACACTTTTTAGACAAAGCATGGACTGAGCATCAGTGGTCTTAAAGTTGGCAGTTGTGATGATTATATTCCTCTACACCAGAGGGTCTCAACCTTCCTATTGCTGTGCCCCTTTAATACAGTTCCTCATTTTGTGGTGGCTCCCCAGTCATAAAATTACTTTCATTGTTACTTCCTAACTGTAATTTTGCAACTGTTATGAATCATAATGCAAATAGTTGACTTTTCCCAGGGTCTTAGATGACCCCTGTGAAAGGGTCGTTTAACCCTCAAAGGTGTCACAACCCAAAGGCTGAGACCTACTGCTCTCTCCCTGTATCTTCAGGCTTGTGCCTTCCCTCAGTATGCATGTCCAGCAAAGGGACAATCTTCAAAGTGCATTCTTCCTAAAATCGAGTCCATTATAACTAGATGTAAGAACATGCACCCTTAAAGTTGAAACAATCGCTGGGGAAAGGGTAACAGCTCTCTAAACATGTTTCCTTGACTGGGAAGTCCCAGAAGCTTATCTAATGCAATCCAGATGGACACCAGTATCACCTATTGTCCTCTATATCCAGTTATGGAAACCCCACAATAATCCATCTGGAGGACCACACCCGCTATTTTTGTACCTTGATTACAAGTCCTCCACCACCATTATCTTTGCATCCTGTTTTAAAGCCCTGAGCAAGCTAACTAGTACTCCCTATGTCCTGTATTGAGGGATCTGGTAGTCATTCCTTCCCATCAGTAACCTCCTGTCTAACCTCACACCTTTCAAACATTTTACTTTTAATTGAAATAGAAATAAATCATTCTCCCAATTCCTTTCCTCTATCGATCCCCTCCTAACTACTGTCTCTCAAACTCCTGTCCCCTCATCATAAATTAACAGCCTCATTTTCTTTAAGTATTATTGTTACGCACGCGCGTGCGCACACACACACGCACTCATGCACAAATAAGTTAACTAAGACCTTCTGAGTCTATTTTTGTTATTCGTGTGTATATGCGCGCAAGACTAACTACTTTGCTTTGGACAACCAACAAGGGTGCTCATCCCCAGTAGAGGCTGACTCTCCTTCTCCAAACAGTCATTAGCTGCCTGTAGCTCTCTGTCTAGGGGTGGGAAGCCACAAGCTTTCTCTTGCTCCATGTTGCCATGTTCATTGGTATTTTCATTGTTCTGCTCTTGTTTGTGCAACCATTTCTAAGAGAGACTTGCACAGAAGACTTCCTGGCGTTCGGGTTCCTACAGTCTTGGTGACACCTCTGTTACCAGGTTCCCTGAGCCATATCTCCACAAGTTGTGTTATAGATGGAGCCACTGGGCCTGTCCTCCCCACAAGCTGTTGAACTCTGCTTTCTGTCCAGTTGCAGTTTTCTGTGGTGCTATTCATTTGCTGTAAAGAGAGACTTCTTTGATGAGGGGTGGTAGCAATACTTACCTAAGGGTGCAAGTATCAGGTGTAAAATATATTTAAAAAAATATATGCAGCTCTAACAAAGTCAGGGTAGTAGATTTTTCTCTAATGTCCATGGCTCACTAGCCCTGGTAAGCCAGCTAGGTTTCTAATACCAGCCCTGACTTCCCCCGTGTTAACTAGGTTTCAATTAGCTGTCCAATTAGACAACTCTTGATTGCCATTGACACGTGGCTGCCACCTTCTTGCACTGTTATGCATATCTTACCATGCTGGCTGAAACTGCTTTAACTGTTCCCTTCTCGGGAACCATGGAAGCTGAACCACAGAAAACAGACTTCCAGGTCAGATCTAGCTGGAATCATCCCAATTTTGTGTCCTCAGTGTGCAGAGCCTTTAGCAGTAGGGTACCACTTTCAATTCCTAAGAGGCAATCAAGGGTTACCAATAATCTATATTATTTTGGTAGTCACTTGAATTTCTCTGGTCAACCATTCGAAAGGTTTCTTCTTTCTGGTACTGGAGTTGTGGTTCATCTATGCCTCTTGTGGGGAGCACTTTCAGCCCTAGTAGCGTGTGTGTGTGTGTGTGTGTGTGTCTGTGTGTGTGTGTGTGTGTGTGTCTGTGTGTATACACATATGTGTATTGTGTATAATTTTAGGGAAATATATAATAATATGATTTCTTGAGGTTTAATCAAACAACCTTGGTGTTATTTGTCCTCATCTTCCCTTTCCTTCTGTGCTGACCTCCCTCCTTCCTCCCCAGTTGAAGCCCGTGCCCTGTTACTCCATTTCTCATAACATCTGTATCCTGCTATTTCCTTCTCAAGTGCTCCCTGACCCAGCCTATGGTCCTGGTTATACTCTCCTGGTTTCTGTGATTATTAAATGTGGTATAATTATACCTGAGGATTTGGAGCTAGGAACCACAGAGAGAACATGCAGTGATTTTCTTTCTGGGTCTAGGTTACCCCAATCTATCCTAGGGTCATCCATTTATCTGAAAACTTTATTTTCTTTACAGCTGAATAGTATTCCACGGTGTATATGCACCACATTTTCTTTCTTTTTTTTTAATGTACATTTCTTTTTTTCCATACATTGTTTTGTTTTATTTTTTCCATTCAAGAACATAATTAAAGAAATAAAAATTTTTTTTCCTTTCTTCCCCTTCTCCCGGTCCCCTCCCACTACCCCCCCACCCCTCCTCCCTCCCCCTTCTTCCTTGAAAGAGGGCATGGTGCCCTGCCCTGTTGGAAGTCCAAGGCCCACCCCCATCCCTCCT